>SKCR01041940.1:0-149178 GCA_019454045.1 Zanthoxylum bungeanum | reverse complement strand
AAAGACGATTTGGCGAAGATGACAGAGAATTATAAAGATTGGGCTGATAAGCTACCATATGCCTTGTGGGGGTACAGAACTTCTGTGAGGACAACAACAGGAGCTACGCCTTACTCTCTAGTTTATGGAATGGAAGCGGTACTGTAGGTGGAAGTTGAGATACAGTCAATGCGGGTATTAGTAGAAGCAGAATTACCTCAACGAGAATGGACCTCGCAGAGGTTTGAGCAGTAGCATTGATGGATGAGAAGAGGATGAAGTCCTTGCGTCACATACAGATATATCAGAAGAGGTTGGCTTGAGCATTTAATAAGAAGGTGCGTCCTACTAAGATCAAGAAAGGTGATTTGGTACTCAAGTAATCGAAGCCATCGACAATAGACCCGAGAGGAAAGTTCAGGCCAAACTGGGAAGGACCCCATATTGTTCAGAAGGTAATGGGAATGGACCAGTGAGACTGTCAGACTTGGAAGGGTATGAGTTCACCAAGCCAATCAATGTTGAAAGATTGAAGCTGTATTTTCCTGAGAGACAGAAGACTGAATAGTCACCCGCAGAAGACCTAACCCAACGGGAAAAAGAGAACTCATGCATGCATGCATACATATAACCTATTATTGCATTTTGTTTTACGTGTTTTGTTTTTTTGTTTTGTATTCACAAGTTTCAAAGAATAAAAGAAAAAAACGACAAAGACATGCCAATCAGAAACAGTGAATGAACATTTTCGGATTCGGGGTAGTAATCTGAGGGTTGAGGCCCATTTGAGTTTGAGTTTCGGGTATAGATCGCGGGGGTAAAACATACATTAAGGAAGAATTCCTTGGAGTGAGTGAGCAAAAAAAATGAGTGAGAGAGAAGTCATTGATGGTTAGTCATATGTCCGGTGATGACGTTGTGTGCTGTAGGGAGAAGCCTTAGAAACGAGAAGTGCGAGACGCGCTCTTATCTGGTATTTGGAATGGATTGATCTCTACTAGACTCATAAAGCACTTGATAAAGGTATCTCAACAGTAGCGGTTGATGAGATCACTAGTTGAAGAGATGGTGGATCGGTAAATGACCGTTTGCCTGGTTGTCCACACTGATTTGCCTTTGCTACGATACATGATATGGTTGGAAAATAAAGAAAGAAAAGTCTCTGCAATGAAAAGAAAAATAGACCGCCTATAACCAATAAGCGTGAAGCTACCCATGGGCGAGTATTAGGACCATCATGGGGAGAAATGCTACCTTAAAGGTAGGTGTGTCAAGAAAAAAAGAAAGAGAAAGAAGAAGAGAAAAAAAAGAGAAAGAAAAAAAGAAAAGTCCAAAATGAAAAGAAATAGACGATGCAATAAAAGAAGACCATATCATGTTGAGTATGCTACAGTAATCACAGAACGTGACCCAGACATCCAGGTTGGTTAGACCCACTGGTCCGATTCTTCGAAGCGAAATCATCGAGTTGGCTGACTTAAGGAATAAGCTGCGAAAGAGCCTTAGCACACACACACTAGGAGTCTAGTTCAGATCACCCATTCAAAGGATTGGGTTTGAGTATGCCGAGTACTTTGAAGATTCTTTGGCTTTGACGCGAAGCACCCGTTGAGGACAAAAATATGTTTAGCTATCAAGATTATCTCAAAGAGAGGCACTACAGTGTGTTGAAAAAGAGTATCAGCATCAGTTTCTGCCAGGTATGGCATTCTGGGGCGAATCCCACGTCAGTTCAATATCAGTTTCTGCCGGGTATGGCATTCTGGGGTATGGAGACAACAGATCAGCCAGGTACTGCACTCCGGGTAGGGAGATATCAGATCAGTTCAGGCAGGTACGGCACTCTGGGTAGGGAGATATCAGATCAGCCAGATATGGCACTCTGAGTATGGAGACATCAGATTAACACGCCAGGTACGGCATCCAGATAACTGTGACACCCTAGTTAAGGGGGTTAGCATTCAGATATTTATGGCTCTCTAGGTACAGAGACGTGACTGTGACACCCTAGGTACAGGGTTAACATTCAGAAATTTATGGCTCTCTAGGTACGGAGATGTCACCTCGACACCCTAGGTACGGGGTTAGCATTCAGACATTTGTGGCTCTCTAGGTACGGAGACGTCACCATGACACCCTATGTACGTGGTTAGCATTCAGACATTTGTGGCTGTCTAGGTACGGAGACGCAACCGCGACGCCCTAGGTACGGGGTTTAGCACTATCAACTCAACACAGCAGGCGGACCATGTGGTAGCTGGCGAGCCAGTTAGTAAAAATGCATTGCACATACTTTGATAGGAATTGTCATTGTCACACACTGCACAAGTCCCATCAAAGTGGGGGCGACTGTAGGCATTGTATTTTTGCATATCAGCCCGATGATGAGTCTCGTATAGAGGCACTATCTCTTTAGTTGTGAAAGCCGCGAGAAACAGATGTTGGAAGGGTAAAGTTGGAAAACTGGAAATTTTGTTGGATTTTATCTAAGTTGTTCAGCTTCGGTTGCTTGTTAGACTTCCGTTTCAAAGCTTACCTAAGGCCCAAAACCTCCCACAGACCACCTACCAAACCCAAACCAAACACAAAATACCCAAGCCTACCCAAAGGACCAAAGCCCACGCCCATGAAGCCTCATTCACGCCCATCCCTCTCCTAATTAGGTAGATGCACATTTAACACATGCTTAAATCTTGTAAAATCCCTCCCTAATTAAGAAAAATCAAATCAAATCCAATCACCATCCTAAATTAGGAGATCTATTCCTTACGAGATACCAATTAGAATAAATGTCACCATCAATGGAGATTCTATCCTAATCGGATTAGGAAAGCTTCCTCTCCTTTTCCTATAAAAAGTACCTCACCACCATTCACAACCCTAGCACATACTCACCATATTCACGCCCAAGACACACCCAAAAACCTCTCAAAGTTTTCTGAATTGTCGCATCTTCAAGTCCCCTACACCATTGCTTTGCCGCATCCATCTTCATCCTCCTTCCATTCAGCCTAAACCCCAAAACACAACCCCACTTTGCCGCATCTTTAACCCCCTTTCACAGCCCCTAAATCATGCCCAAACAACCTTAAAACAGCCCCAAACAGTCCCCTTTAGTGTCGTAAACAGCCCCCACACACTGCCCTTCAATTCACGCCCAAACAGTCCAGAAAACACTCACTGAACTACATAAAACTGCCGCATATCACTCCCTTGACCTGATCTATTTTGCATTGATTTTAGCCTCACACCAAAAAAACTGCACAAAGTCCCCCTTAAAGCCCTTAAAACAGTAAGCCAATTAGCCTTCAAAATCACCCAAAACAGTCCACTAAATGACCAAAACAGTGACCTAAAATGCAGCGACCAAACAGCAGCGAAACGGCCCAAAAAACAGCAACTCGAACATCAAAACAACGAGGAAAGACGTTGAGTAACAAATCGGAAAAGTAGCGGATCATTCACCCTTCCAACGGACGTGTAACGCCCTTTCTTGAGACAACAAAAGAGGTTAGACCTGAGGGCACCTTTTTAATATATCTTTCATTTCATTTTATTTATTTTAAGAATATTATTGCATGAGAGTCGTTTGAGGCATGATGTGATTGTCGGATGAGCGGGATATGTGTCCCCTTTTATGATATATCGGATGGAAACTCGGACGTAAATTCCATAGCCATTCCGAATGGATGGTAGTATGGTCTGCACTCGGGATACAATGCCACGTACCACTTAAGATACACATATCTCGTCTAATCTAAATTTATATTGAGCATGCTATAGTCTTTAGGCTATTCGTTTATTATTTAAAGCATGATTTAATTTAGTTTGTTATTTATTTTTAAAGCATATTTATGTTATTCTTTATGCATGTTATTAGTTTACATTATGTTTGAATAATGATTTATATATGTTGATTCTATGGTTTAATATGCTCATTGTGTGGAATTGTGTTTGCCGTTTAATGACTTATTTTCTAAGCATGCAAACTTAGATTATGAGTTATTTTGATAAATGCATATTAGATCTAAGTTACCTTTGAGTATATACATTGCCTAGATTCGGTCAGTTTATTGCAAAAATTATATCATCACAAATGGCATAAGTAATGGACCATTCTGAACCCAACGGTTGAGATCTTCCCTTGCGAGAGGTGAGTGCGGCCTTAAATCTTATTTTCCCGGTTCACACCGGGTGGCGACTCCATTATTCTCCGGTTTAGTCCCCCGAGGGCTACTCCGTACTCCCACTAGGCCGCGAGCCTAGAACAGCATGCGTCACCCAAGTTCTGTGTCCTACATCTCTAACTAAGATTACGATGGTTCCGCCAACTAAGGTTATAGGTATCTGGATATGGTGTATAAGGCTTATGGTTTGTCTCTACGGTATGACATTGTTCTTCATAAATTCACATCATCTCACTATATATAGTACACTCTTGGGGTTTTAAGTAGGCAACTGAGTGCATAGTTTTTCTATCTCTGACTTTTAAGACATCTAACTGTCTAGTTAATAGCTCTAGATGCGCCTTAAGACTATCTTCCTCCCTAAAATAGTTCATGCCTTTACTAGAAGAAGTGTGTGTCCTATCAGTATTATCCAAGGCATTAGGTACAGTCCATATATGGTATTTCTCAGCTAGTTTATCAAAATATTCGAATGCCTCATCAGGGTCCTTTTTTATAAACTCACCATTACACATAGTCTCAATAAACTGGCGCTCTCTGGGGGTTAGACCGTCATAAAAATACTTACTAACCCCAACTCACATATCCATGGTAAGGGCAACTAGCTAACATCTCCTTATACCTCTCCCATATTTGATAAAAGGTTTCGCTATCTCTTTGGGAGAAGATGGAGATTTATCTTTTCAAGACATTAGTCTTATGGTGTGGGAAGTATTTGTTAAAGAACGCATGTATCATCTCGCCCCATGTTCCTATTGACCTAGGTCTTAAAGAATACAACCAGATCTTAGCTCTATCATTAAGGGCAAAGGGAAAGAACTTAAGTCTAATCGTGTCAGTGGTTCCAAACCGGTCATGGAAGGTAGCTACAACTTCTTCAAACTCCCTAATGTTCACGTAAGGATTTTTGCTCTCAAAATCGTGAAAAAATTGAGAGATACTGTATCATTTCAGGCCTAAAGTCTATATGTGGTGCATTATGAGGAAACATAATGCACGATGATGTAGCTGTGCGAGTTGGGTGGAGGTACTCTTCAAGAGTCCTCCTGGGTGGTCTCTCGTACTCACTCATGGTATGTCTGCTAGATCTAGATGGTATAGCAAAAAGTTCCCAAATATATTATCTGGATCTTACTCTGAATCTTCTTGTTCTATTCTAGCAAATTTACCTAATTGATCCCTAAATCTAGGCATGCTTTTTGTTGGACACAGAACTTGGGCGACGCATGCTGTTCTAGGCTCGTGGCCTAGTTGGGAGTACGGAGTAGCACGCAGGGGACTAAATCGAAGAATAATAGAGTCGCCACCCGGTATGAATCGGGAAAATGAGATTTAAGGCCACTCACCCCTCGCAAGGGAAGACCTCAAACCGTTGAGTTCGGAATGGTCCCTTACTTATGTCACTGTGATGATATGATTTGTGCAATGAACTAACCGAGTCTATGCAACATATATGCTCAATGATAACCTAGATCTAATACGCATTCATCAAAATAACTCCTAATCTAAGTTTGCATGCTTGAAAGTAAGTCTTTGAACGGAAAACACACAATATCACACAATAAGCACATTGAACCATTAAACCAAAATAAGCAAATAACTATTTAAACATAAACATAAACTAAACAAAATATCATGCATAAAATAACGTAATCATGCTTTAAAAGTAAATAATAAACTGGGCTAATGCATGCTTTAAATAATAAATATCCTACGAACTACATCATGCTCAAATAAAAGTTTGGATGAAATAAAATATGTGTCTCTCAAGTGGTATGTGGTGTTGTATCCCGAGTACAAACCGCACTACTGTCCATTTGGATTCGGCTACGGAATTTACGTCCGGGTTTCCATTCAATAGACCACAAAAGGGAATACATATTCCGCCCATCCAACATTCACATCATGCCTCAACAAACGACTCTCATGCAATAATATTTTAAAATAAATAAAAGAAACGAACGATAATAAATAAAGAAGGTGCCCTCAGGTCTAACCTCTTCTATCGTCTTTCGAAAGCGCGTTACACGGCCGTCGGAAGGGTTGATATTCCACAACGTTTCTGATTCACTAATCCAATGTTTTCCTCACTGTTTCGTTGTCTCGGACTGCTGTTTTCACTCCGTTTGCTGTTGTTTTAAGGGTATTTTCTGGTCACTATTTTGGGTTAATTTGGGGATTGTTTTGGGCAGTTTTTAGGTGTAGTTTTGGGGGTTTTTTTTATAGGTTTATGCGATTTGTATTAGTGCAGTTTCTGTGATAATTCCAGGATTGGATGCGTGGGGAATTTACATGGGCAGTGAAGAGTATTTGCGTGAGGGATGCGTGCAGGGTTTATGTGTAGAGTGACCATGCGTGAGGATGAGTACGTTAAGATGAGTGGCTGTGTGGTGATGGTGTTATGTGAAGGCAGTGCGTGAAGTTGGAGGCTTGCGCTGAATGGGGCTAGGTGGCGAGAGAGTTGGCTTGTGTGGACTGAGTGAGGACGTGCGTGGACTAAATGTTATGGCTAGGGGGTGTTGACGTGTTTAGGGAGTAGTGGATTCGAGGGTTTATGTGTTCATGGGGGCTATTAATTCGTGAGTGGGGTGAGGGTGCTGGTCAATGGGCTGTCTGTGTGGCGTGATCTGTTGATACGTGAATGAGGCGTGTGGTGTTTTGAGTGGCTATGAAGGGCTGATGAATTGAACTGTTGGCAGTGTAAATACGTGAATGAGGCAGTGGGCCCGTCAGTGGGGGATAGCGTGGAGTAGTGAAGGGAAGCAAGTGTGTTGCCGAGTGGGAGTGAGCTTAGAATTTTAGGGTTGATTTCGTAGGTTGATTTCGTAAGAATGAACCAGGGTTATTAGGGTTGGTTTAGGGTCTCTTTTATAATAATGGGTTAGGGTATCCTTATTTGGGTAGGAAAGGGAGATTGTGTATTGATGGGGAAGATTTGTGATATCTTATGAGATAAGGAAAATCTTTTAATTGGGGAAGTGTTTTAATTTGATTTGATTTGTATCTTTTAATTAGGGAATGTATTTTAAGTGGATTAGGAAAGTATTAGATGAGATTTCTTTAATTTGGGAAGGGGATTAATTTAATTTTGGAATGAGATTTAATTTAATTTAATTGGATTTAATTTATTTTAATTTAATTTATGTTTTAATTATTTGGATCAGGCTTGGACGAATTGGGCTTGGTCTATGGTTTGTGGGGGTTTTTGGGCTAAAGGTGTGTTTTAAAACGGAGGTCCAACAAGCGAACCCGAAGCTAATCCAGCGAGTTAGATCCAACAATGTGTCAATTCTTGACTTTTCCCTTCCGACGTCCGTTTCCCGCGGCTTTCACAACTAAAGAGGTAGTGTCTCCATGCGAGACTCATCATCGGGACTTACTTGCATAAATGAAATGCCTACAGTCGCCCCCACTTTGATGGGACTTGTGCAGTGTGTGACAATGACAATCCTATCAATGCACGTGCAATGCATTTTTACTTACCTGGCTCGTCAACTGCCACTTGACTTGCCATGTTGCTTTGAGTTGAGTTGATCTGGTGGTGAGGTGCTGCGTGTTGGATAATATGACTCATAGCGTCACTATTTGCACAGATCATTGTGTTGTTGTAGCAAATTAACTATGTAATAAGGAAATTGCACTCTCATCATTTGTGATTAGATCACCATAGATATATAAATGAAGAGAGGTCCATATGATTAGTTCCTGGATTGAGATGATATGAGACAGTATCAGTCCACGAAGGATTAATCATTAAATATCCCTAGCCGTAGTATTATCGAGACTGGACATCGATAATACGGAATAGGCTAGTATTGCACTTGTGTGCGTTGTGAGGGCACAACGACATAGTCTCATATATATAAGTGTTGGAGACTTATGCAAGTGTGATAGGAGGTCGTGTTTCACCGATGGTACGGGAAACAGCTTTGCTCTGGATAGACCCCTCGGAATCTCATTGGTATTACGACTATGTGTCTATGGGAGGCCGAAATCAAGGTAGGTGTGTATAGTCTTAACCTGAGACTTGCATCGCTAATACTTACGATAATCGATAAACTTTGGTCTTGGTGGTAGGGGGCTTTGACCAAGTTCTGTGTACACCACTTCTGGGTTTATCAGAAAGTCGTAGAGTATTGGGTGTGATGTCAAGACGGAAGTATCACTTCAGTCATATTGGAGATGATGTCACGCAGGATATGGTATTAGTGCTCTTAAGTGATGCGCATCCAATCGTGATATTATGACCAGGTCATGAATATCCGATTATAGAGAGTAGTTACCAGACATCCGATATGTGTTTCGGACGGGGCAGACACTTATCCAGCCCCAGCCCTAGCACGTGACTATCCGATACTGGGCCGATAACCACAATACATTTGTATACTACGCTTGATATAGATCTAAATATTCTTAAAAGGATATGTCCGGAGAATTGGGTAGACTTGGTACTTTGCTAGGAGTCGACCTTGTCTCGTAAATCGGTAGAACGTAGTACTTGGTACGTACGTGATTCGGATACACCGACGACCGTATTTACTGCCAACGTATCCGGAGATCTCATGGGTCGCTTCCCGATAATCCACCGATGACGCACAACTCGCACTCTTGAATAATCTGGGATTATATAGAAGAGAGAGAAAATTAATCTAGGATTAATTACGGAGATATTTTATCTAGGATAAAATATCGTCTAGAGAGAGATAACGATTAATTTGGAATTAATCGGTAAATTAATATATTCGATATATTAAAAGAAATTAGATTTCGACGCGAAATAAAATTAGATTTTAATTCGGGCGAACGAATTAATTTAGAATTAATTCGTTAGCGACGTGAATAGTGAATTCGCTAGGCGTAATCATTTAATTACGACGCGACGGAAAATTCATTAATTTGGAATTAGCGAACCCGAGCCCGAGTGTGATTGCGAGCGCATTCATATTTTGAATTCGAGTGCGGCGACGCAAGTCATATCAAGCGTCAAATCAATCGTCACATCAAGCGTCAAATCAAATGTCACTTTGAGTGATGTGATTGATTGATTGAAAGACATGACACATGACATAAAGTAGATGTGACTTGAGTGACATGTGAATAGTTGATGTGCATAGTGTTTACCTTTTTGACTTTTGGAATGCAAATTAAAGGTAAATGCATGTGAAATTCTTTTGAATTTCAAACCAGTATATAAGATATACTAAATGCAAATCAAATACACATTACACATCTCTCATCTCTCTCATTTCTCTCCACACACTCTCACGCCCAAACTGCCATAGTGGACTGGTTCCAAACCAGAAATGGCGTGAAGAAAAGGGAAGCAATAGTGGATTTTCATGGTGATAATTCAAGTGCTAGCACACTTACGAGTCTTGCGAAGGTGGTAGGGAGGTTCACCCATGAGCCGGGATCCATCGGACGAGGCTTGGAGCTCCGTTTATCAACTCAAATTTCTATTTTGGAGGACAGTGGGCTGCTGCAGTTCACGCCCAAGGCAGTGAGTATTTTGCCTTCGATTCGTCTCCAAATCGACTCAACCGATCGATGTGAGTATTCCGCTACCTCCGTTGGTGTGTTCACTCATTATTTCATGTCTTGATTTGATCTTGGGACCTAGATAAAACTCAACAATGGCATCATGAGCTAATGTTGCAAGCATGAAATTTTAGGGCTTAAAATTTGGGTAAATTGATTTTGAGCATGATTTGGTTAAATTGTTTAATTGATGTTTAATTGAAGTTTGATTGGATCAATTTCATGAAATAATGATTGGATCAAAAATCCCCAATTTTTTAGTGTTGGCCGAATGTGTATAGGATTTTATGATTCTTGGAATTTTGTGATTTTGATTCGTTTGATGAGTTAGAATCATTTAGGTTGATGTTAATTTGAATCGAAATGGATTGGATTTCGAATTTGACAAAAACCCCAAAAATCTTACCTTGGCCGAATTGGTGTATATGCCCTAATGTCTTGGATTTTTGATTTTGTGACATTGGATGTGTGTGAAATCATTTAGGATGGTGATTTGATGTCGATTGTAGGTTCAATTGGATCGAAACCGAATCGGACACAAAATCCCTCTTTTGGCCGAGACTAAGAAGCATGTAATGGGTTTGATTTTTCAATTTGTGTGTTGGACATATAATAATGAAATGAGCATGATTAATTGGACTAATTTGGTGTTTTAGAAATGTTGATTTAGGTTATTAATCATGTAATGCACTTTGGTAATTAAATTGGGAAAATTGGATTTTTTTAATTTAATTATTTGGGCCTAATTTTGGAAATTGGACTTAATGTTGTATTTGGGCCTATTGGGCTTGATTTATCAAGTTTGGTTTAGGCCAAGTGGATTGGATCCAATTGGGCCCAAAACCTTAACCATAAAGCCCAAATGCGACTTAATGAACCTTTAAAGTTCAAGTGGGCCTAATGGGCCAAGATTGATTTATGGGCTTATGGGGTAAATCCCGGATTGGACTTTGGTTATCGGTTTGACCCGAGTTGACCAAAAGTCCACGCCTTAAGAAATCAATCAAAAGCCCATTGGACTTTAATTGAATTGACGTTGGACGTTAATCGGTCTTTGAGACGCGTTACGACTAGATTTGGAATTTAAATCGTAAAAGGTTTATTAAATAAAGTGTAATGTTCAATTTGGAATTGAATAGTGAATTAGTATTAAGTACATGTTAAATTAGATTTAATAATGTAGTTTATTTAATTCATGAATTCGTACTTTAAGTACTTATTCGCAAAAACGAGTTTGACTCGAACAAAATCAAATCGTTGTTTGAACATTGGATGATCACTTAATTAACAGATTAATTAATTTGATTAGATTGATTGATAGCATGCTTATATGTGTGAATACTTGGTTGTGTTGAATGAATAATGTATATCGGATGGATATTAGATGGGTGGGCAATTTTAGAAATTATTGTAATAAATTCGATTTATTAAATTGGACCTGCGTGTCCAGCCTTATCACCTTCGTTCTCTTTGTACTCTCTTCTCAACCTATTCCCCTCTTTGTAATGAGGTTTCTTTAGAAGTGTAGTGTAACGGGTAGAAGTAGTACAAGTGCTAGCTTGAGTGAGAAAGGGAGAGATTTGATCTAGGATCAATGTGTAAAGTATCCATCCGCATATCATTATTATTTTATTTCATACTCGCTTTATTATGTATTTAAAATGCATGTTTAAGGGTGTATGATGATGAGACCTAACAAAGATAATTAAATTGGTAGCCAATTTGGACGCGAAAAACCCTCGTTTTATATTAAGCGATTATCCTTCCATTGAATGATTCTTGTTCAAGATCCAATTGGCATTGTTTGTTGGCCAAAGTCAAGACCTTGTCAATATGGATGTATTTGAATCATGAGGGTTTTGTTCCACATCGGTGTCTTGTCCAAGTTGTGATTTGTTGGCCAAAGTCAAGATCACTTCTTGTCCAACGACATTGATTACGAAACTTTCCTTGTCAATGGGTCCCGTTTAACTGGAGTCATTAGGTTTGTTGTGCCAAAGCCAAGCCTGGATGATTCGGAGGATAAGGTTAGAAAATGTATTAGATACATTGGCATAAGTAATATGTTAGGACTTGGATGTCCACCTAACCGGATCTGGGAATTGGATTGGATCCAATTGATCTGTGAGATCTACCTGGTTAAGTAGCATACAGCTTGTTGGCCAAAGTCAAGGTTGTATGTTATTTAACAGGATCCTAGCCCACTAGGAAACACGGTTTCCCGAGTACTCCACAGAGGGTTAGAGGCTCGACGAAAAATAGTGGGAGGCAAGTATTAAATTTGCAACATTCGTTCAATTACTCGCCATACACGCTCAAACAAATATCATTCGTCAATATTTTACATTGTTTTAAAAATTTATATAGTTGGACTATATACAAACTCAATCAATTATAGTTGATTTTATAATTAGATTATAGTATATCAATATAATTGAATTAAAATGATAGTTGATTTTATAATTGGATTATAGTAATCAATATTAAAATTATAGTTGATTAAATAATTGGGTTATTGTAATCATTATAATAAATAGTACCTTATTAAATTGATCAAATAGTTGGACTATTGAAATCAAGAAAGAATTGAAAAAGTTGAATATTTAAAATATATAATCCTTGGATTAAATGTTTTAAATGATTTAATTTTCAATTGGGAATTAATAATAGGTTAATTTATTTGATAAAATAACTTATTATGACTAAGCCCATAATTAAGCAAATAGTATAGCATAAAATCTTTGGAAGATTTATGTGATGATGACTTTAGTGCTTAATTAATATACTTATCATAAATCTACCTTTAGATTTAAAAGTATTAAATTGCAATTAATAATTCTTAGAGAATTGATTTGACTATTCTAGTGGTGAAAAGTCAAAGTTTGCAATTGGGCAAGTTGCACAAGGTGCACATCATTTCGATATTCTAAAACCCAAGGCTTGGCCAAAGGTTTGTGAAATATTGAAAAGATAATTGACATATCCCAAAGTGACTACCATTTGGATATGGAAGACACGAAGGAATTAAAGAAAGGGCGAGGCTCTAACTTTGAAATATTTGTCAAAGTTATGTTCACTACTAGTATTGAAATTGGATTTTAAATATTTTGTGTGGTACATAAAATATATGTATTGATGTTTGGAATCCACTTTGAGCTGGATACTGACTTCAAGCCGAGATTTCTCTGCAAATCGGAAACGGGACGAAAGTCGCTGTTTCGACCGTAGATACCTAAGTTTATGAACTATCCTTTGGGTATGTACTTAAATTAGGAACTGTTATAATGTAACTAGTTTGACTAGAGACATTATCTCTATATCAGCGTTTAATCCGTTGCGGATAAAACCTTTATATTATAGAACACTAAGTGTTTTATTGTATAAAGATGATACTGAGATAAACAAATTAGATGTGAATAACAGAATTTATATTTTGAATATAATAAAGTCTCAAACATATAAAAATGACAAATAAATAGCTCAAATTGATTTGATCAATAGAGACTTATTTGTGGCATTATTGTCTGGGACACAATTAAACAAGACTCGTATATCCACACTTTTGAAGAGTGGGTACTAGGACTGATTTGACTATTCAAATAAGGTCTACGAATCTAGTTTATTAGGTAAAATACCTAAAATACTATTTACTTGGTAATAGTAAAAGGGCCACCGATCTGTTAGCCCTATTCATGGTGAAGTTAGTGGGCCCATATCTAGCTAGGCTAGATGTGAACATGAATATTTCGTGACCTTAACGGATGTGGCATCACGTTATGGTTATGTGTTTCTTTTGAAGAACACAGATCGGAAACTTTTGAAGTTTCGACATGAAATAAATTAACAGATCGGCTATAGTATTATTCCGCAACGGTTAGACCGTAATGGAAATTACTTAAGCAGTAAGTTTCATATGTAAATGAAAGAGTACGGCATTCTTTCATATGAGGACTCCTTCCGAGACACGTCAGTTAGACGGTGTGTCCGAACCAAAAACCAAATTTTGTTGGACATGATAAGGTTTATCACGAGTCGCTCTGAGCTACTGTTTCCTTCAATAGGATATGTATTAACAGTGCAAAACTTATTTAGAATAAGGTTCCATGTAAATCTGTTTGACAGATATCATATAGGATATGAACAGGAAAGAAACAGGGTTTCTCATTCCTGATAATTTGGGTATGCCAGGCATAACGTTTGGATGATACCAAATTAAAAGACCCAAATTGGATAAGTGCCGATATAGGTTATCCTAAGGGAAACCTTAAGTATAGTACTTGTAAATCTCACATGAGAACAATTTAATTGTTACTCACCATGCGGTTTTTCCTGAGAGGAATACCGATATGCAGTGGTCAGTGGGAGGATAGTGATACTCGATGAAAATCAGAGTAATACTGTTCTAGGCACGAAGTCCTTAATGGAACACAAATAGTTAATCAATGATGAATCTGTACCATTAATCTTCAAATACATAAGAAACTAGTAGATCGGATAGAGTCAGAAAACAACCTTGGGTATGGGTTTCTGATCTCACCCCATAAAGATGTCAATCTTATGAAGGTATACCATCCGACTACATTTTGAGGAAGTGATACAAGGTATCGACTCCCGGTTATGGCAAAGTGCCATGAATCCGAAATGGATTCCATGTATAACAACTGTTTTGGATACTAGTTGTTGTACCACAAGGCATTGTGCCTATTGGTACATTAAACGTCTTCAAGGAAGACATACATGGAAGGCAACATACCAACGTACAAAGCTGGGCTTTTGACGGAAAGGTATCGTTATCAACATTGTGTTAATAACGGTTCAACCTTTTACCTATTGCCATGATAAATCCATTTTGAAGATGCTTGATGATAACTGTATATTTCATTTATGAAATGTGTCAGTTACAAATCAAAATCGCTTTCCTGAAAAGGAAACCTTTTGGAGAATGTTTATAACATTCTGACGAATTTGTATAACCGACAAACAAGGTTTGCGGGTTATTCGATCCATACTTGGATTGAAACAAGCATAAGGTTCTTGGAACTGTCGTTTTGAAATAATCATAATGGTTTATGATTTGACTCAAAACGAAATAATTCTTGTGTATATAAGGAGGTTAGTGGGAGAGCGCACTGACAGTGAAATTCCCATAAAGCTATTGTTGAAAGCTTGGCTTTCATATATATTCTTTCAATAGAAATTCTCCATAGAATTCTGGGGAGTAACAACCTTTATTCAAGGAATAAAGATCTACTGGAATAGATTTGGAGTTGTTAACACTCTCTGGGAAATTGTACATTTAAAATGTACTTGATAGGGTGTCTCATACGCTTCGAGCATATGGAGTCACGATCAGGTTAATCCAAGGGATAGTCACTGGATTAAAGATTAAGAACATCTATTAGTATTTGAGAGAACTAAAGATGTTGTCTTAAACTATGGAGAAGTAGAACTTGAAGTGACTGGGATCACTGCTGCAAGTTTCCAAACAATTAAATACTACGGTACTATAAAGTTTGAATAACGGGACAGTGAGCTGGAAATCTTCCAAGCAAGATAACTGTTGCCGAATAAACAACAAATGCGGATTATTGCTGCAGCTGAGGCAGCAAAAGAAGCCATTTGGATCGAACATAAATCTAATTAGATTAGATATAGTTCTGTTAGCAGCTGAACTAGGCGTCAGCACAGGCTAAGGAATTAAAGGTCTCATCGACGATCCAGATATATACTTCTATATCATCTGATTCGTTCGGATCATACATCGTGGCGATGTGATGATCGTGTAAATCGCGTCAAACGATAATCAAGCAAATCCGCTGACGAAAACCTTTCCTCAGCAATTTGAGGGACCGTACATAGTTCAAGTGCTGGACACTTGAGTGACTCGCTACGTGCCAAGTGGGAGATTGTTGGAAAATATGACCCATAGCGTCACTATTTGCACAGATCATTGTGTTGTTGTAGCAAATTAACTATGTAATAAGGAATTACACTCTCATCATTTGTGATTAGATCACCATAGATATATAAATGAAGAGAGGTCCCTATGATTAGTTCCTGGAATGAGATGATATGAGACAGTATCAGTCCACGAAGGATTAATCATTAAATATCCCTAGCCGTAGTATTATCGAGACTGGACATCGATAATACGGAATAGGCTAGTATTGCACTTGTGTGCATTGTGAGGGCACAACGACATAGTTCTCATATATATAAGTGTTGGAGACTTATGGAAGTGCGATAGGAGGTCGTGTTTCACCGATGGTACGGGAAACAGCTTCGCTCTGGATAGACCCCTCGGAATCCCATTGGTATTATGACTATGTGTCTATGGGAGGCCGAAATCAAGGTAGGTGTGTATAGTCTTAACCTGAGACTTGCATCGCTAATACTTACGATAATCGATAAACTTTGGTCTTGGTGGTAGGGGGCTTTGACCAAGTTCTGTGTACACCACTTCTGGGTTTATCAGAAAGTCGTAGAGTATTGGGTGTGATGTCAAGACGGAAGTATCACTTCAGTCATATTGGAGATGATGTCACGCAGGATACGGTATTAGTGCTCTTAAGTGATGCGCATCCAATCGTGATATTATGACCAGGTCATGAATATCCGATTATAGAGACTAGTTACCAGACATCCGATATATGTTTCGGATGGGGCAGACACTTATCCAACCCCAGCCCTAGCACATGACTATCCGATACTGGGCCGATACGCACAATACATTTGTATACTACGCTTGATATAGATCTAAATATTCTTAAAAGGATATGTCCGGAGAATTGGGTAGACTTGGTACTTTGCTATGAGTCGACCTTATCTCGTAAATCGGTAGAACGTAGTACTTGGTACGTACGTGATTCGGATACACGACGACCGTATTTACTGCCAACGTATCCGGAGATCTCATGGGTCGCTTCCCGATAATCCACCGATGACGCACAACTCGCACTCTTGAATAATCTAGGATTATATAGAAGAGAGAGAAAATTAATCTAGGATTAATTACGGAGATATTTTATCTAGGATAAAATATCGTCTAGAGAGAGATAACGATTAATTTGGAATTAATCGGTAAATTAATATATTCGATATATTAAAAGAAATTAGATTTCGACGCGAAATTAAAATTAGATTTTAATTCGGGCGAACGAATTAATTTAGAATTAATTCGTTAGGGACGTGAATAGTGAATTCGCTAGGCGTAATCATTTAATTACGACGCGACGGAAAATTCATTAATTTGGAATTAGCGAACCCGAGCCCGAGTGTGATTGCGAGCGCATTCGTATTTTGAATTCGAGTGCGGCGACGCAAGTCACATCAAGCGTCAAATCAATCGTCACATCAAGCGTCAAATCAAATGTCACTTTGAGTGATGTGATTGATTGATGTGATTGATTGATTGAAAGACATGACACATGACATAAAGTAGATGTGACTTGAGTGACATGTGAATAGTTGATGTGCATAGTGTTTACCTTTTTGACTTTTGGAATGCAAATTAAAGGTAAATGCATGTGAAATTCTTTTGAATTTCAAACCAAGTATATAAGATATACTAAATGCAAATCAAATACACATTACACATCTCTCATCTCTCTCATTTCTCTCCACACTCTCACGCCCAAACTGCCATAGTGGACTGGTTCCAAACCAGAAATGGCGTGAAGAAAATGGAAGCAATAGTGGATTTTCATGGTGATAATTCAAGTGCTAGCACACTTACGAGTCTTGCGAAGGTGGTAGGGAGGTTCACCCGTGAGCCGGGATCCATCGGACGTGGCTTGGAGCTCCGTTTATCAACTTAAATTTCTGTTTTGGAGGACAGTGGGCTGCTGCAGTTCACGCCCAAGGCAGTGAGTATTTTGCCTTTGATTCGTCTCCAAATCGACTCAACCGATCGATGTGAGTATTCCGCTATCTCTGTTGGTGTGTTCACTCATTATTTCATGTCTTGATTTGATCTTGGGACCTAGATAAAACTCAACACTGCGACCCCTGAGGTTCATCCCTGCATGATGCTGTGATCTCTAGGATTCATTACCGAACTGAGCTGATGTGAGGTGGTTCATTCCCAAACCGTTACTGAGTTGAGATGAGGGTCTTGTTCCTGAATTGTGATAAGATGAGGGTCTTGTTCCCGAATTATGATGAGGGTCTTGTTCCCGAATTGAGATAAGGGCTTTGTTCTCAGAATTGAGTTGAGATTGATGGCGAGGTGTTGTGACCCCTGGGTCTTGTTCCCGAACCACCGAGTGGGTTTTGTTCCCGAAGTGAGCTGAGGGTCTTGTTCCCTGAATGAGTTGTGGGTCTTGTCCCCTGAATTGTGGGTTCCTGAATTGAGCTGAGGGTCTTGTTCCCTGAATGAGTTGTAGGTCTTATTCCCGTGGGTCTTGTTCCCGAAGTGAGCTGAGGGTCTTGTTCCGTGAATAATTTGTGGGTCTTGTTCACATGGATCTTGTTCCCGAAGTGAGCTGAGGGTCTTTTTCCCTAATTGAGATGAGGGTCTTGTTCCCTAAATGAGTTTGGTTGACTGTGGGCTTTATTCCCGAACTATGTTGGATGTGGGCTTTGTTCCCGAACTGTATTGAATGTGGGCTTTATTCCCTGGGTTTGTTGACTTTGGGCTTTGTTCCTGAGCTGTGTTGGATGTGGGCTTTATTCCCGAACTGTGTTGGATGTGGGCTTTGTTCCCAAACTGTATTGAATGTGGGCTTTATTCCCTGGGTTTGTTGACTGTGGGCTTTGTTCCGAGCTATGTTGGATGTGGCCTTTATTCCCTGGATGTGTAGAGATTGTGGGCTTTATTCCTGGGTTTGTTGACTGTGGGCTTCGTTCCCGATTTGTGTTGAATGTGGGTTGTATTCCCTGGCTGTGTAGAGATTGGGCATTGTTCTCTCGGCTTTGTTCCCCGAATTAAATTGATTGTGGGCTTTATTCCTGAACTGTATGTCTTTGTCGCTTTTACCTTTTCTTCAGATTCTGCGAATCAAAAACAAAACAAAAAAAATGATGTATGTGACATGTATCCATGTATGCATGGATATGTTTCCCTTTGAGTTGATTTGGTCGTGCCATACCTGGCATGTTAAACCTCATACCAGAGGCGTTGCGGTTGCGTCTCCATACCCAGAGTGTCGTGGTGATATCTCCATACCCGGAATGCCATACCCGGCGTGCTAAACCCCATACTCGAGGTGTCGCGGTTGCGTCTCCATACCTAGAGTGTCGTAGTGATATCTTCATACCCGGAATGCCGTACCTGGGAGAGCTGATGCTGTATCTCCATACCCAGAGTGCCATACCCTGCAGAACTGATGTTGTATCTCCGTACCCGGAGTGCCATACCCGGTAGAACTGATGTTGTTTCTCTATACCCGGAGTGTCATACCCGACAGAACTGATGTTGTATCTCCATACCCTGAGTTCCATACTCGGTAGAACAGATGATGTATCTTCATACCAGGAGTGCCATACCCGGCAGAACTAATACTGTATCTCCATACCCGGAGTGTCATACCCGGCAGAACTGATGTTGTATCTCCATACCCGAAGTGCCATACCCGGCAGAACTAATGTTGTATCTCCATACCCGGAGTGCCATACATTGCAGAAATAATGTTGTATCTCCATACCTGGAGTGCCATACCTGGGAACACTAATAATGATGTGGGCTTCGCCCCCAAACTGATACTGATGTGGGCCTCTCCCCCAGACTGATACTGATGTGGGCCTCTCCCCCAGACTGATACTGATGTGGGCCTCGCCCCCAGATTGATACTGAGGTGGGCCTCGCCCCCAGGCTGATACTGATGTGGGCCTCGCCGACTGATACTGATGTGGGCCTCGCCCCTAGATTGATACTGATGTGGGCCTTGCCCTCAGACTGATGCTGATGTGGGCCTCGCCCCCAAATTGATACTGATGTGGTATTACATATCAACATGTTGTATTGCCTTTCACGAGATAGTCCTGATAGCTAAATATATTTTCGTCCTCAACAGTTGCTTCACGTCGAAACCAAAGAATCTTCAAAATACTTAACATACTCAAATTTGTTCGTCTGAATGAGTGATCTGAACTAGACTCCTAGTGTGTGTGTGCCAAGGCTCTTTCGCAACTTAATCCTTAAGTAGGCCACTTTGATAATTTCGTCTCGGAGAATCGGATCAGTGGGTCTAACCAACCTGGATGTCTTGATCACACTCTGTGATTACTTCGTCATACTCAACATGATTTGGCTTTCTTCTTCTTTTCTTTCGTCTCTTTCTTTTCTTTCTTTTCATTTTGAACTGTTTTTTTTCTCTTTTCTTTCTTTCTCTTTTTCTGACACACCTACCCTTTAAGGTATCATTTCTCCTCATGGTGGTCCTAATACTCTCCCATGGGAAGCTTCACGCTTATCGATTATAGGTGGTCTATTTTTCTTTTTCTTTTCAGAGACTTTTTCTTTGTTTCCAACCGTATCATATATCGTAGCATCAGTAAACCAGGATGGACATCCAGGCAAACAGTCATTCACTGATTCATCATCTCTTCAACTAGTCATCTTACCAACTACTCAGGCTTCTACTGCTAAAATCCCATAATCAAGTGCTCGCGAGTCTAGCAGAGATCAACTATTCAGAATACTGGATGAGAGCATATCTCACACTTATCGTTTCTAAGGTTTCATCCCAAAACAAATATTTTCATCATTGGACTTATGTTTTAACTATTGAGGAAGAACTCGAATAAGCAGGCAAACTCAATGTCTTTATTATTAAAAATACAGGACCAGATAAACTAGGAAAATGTCTTCATCGTTTACATGATTGCCTTTTATTTGGCCTATTGTTCTTCACCGTCGCTCTATCTTATTCCCAAGCAAGAAGCTTGGTGGTTGAAAGTTTGGAGGACAATGGTCTCGGGTAGGCCAGAGTTGATCATGTAGGTAGGCGGTGGGACAGAGTGATGGTTCGGTGGGGGGTTCCGGTGTGTGTTGGGTTGTTCTTTCTCAAGATCAAGTATTTTATGGGCATCAATGAGGTTTTGGATTTCATGCCTCAGGCGGGTGCAGTTATCTGTGTCATGTCCTTTTTGCTTGTGCAAGTGGCAGTATTAGTTTAGGTCGAAGTATGTGTGGCACAGGGTTTGGAATTGGTCTAGGCTCTAAAGGTGTCAGGAGTCCTTGTCCTTTCAACTTCTCAAGTACCTATGACAAAGGTCTACCAAGATTAGAGAACGCCTGTTTCTGACGGTAGCAACCTCAGCAGTGGTGGGCTTGGTCTCAGAAGGCCCTTCAAAAGTCCTTCTATTCTGGCCATAAAACTTTCTGTTCTCAGCTTCCTCATCATCGATATCCATGATAGTTTCCCTCAGCTGTCGGAAATCCACGATAATGGAGGTCATCCTCCTCAGATTGCCATAAATTGAGGGCTTAGTACCCTTGATAATCATCTTTATCTGGTCATTCTCCGAGGGCCGAGTCTACATTTTCAAAAATTGGCTTCTCCAGCGATCCACATACTCTTTAAAAATCTCCTCCGATTTCTGCTTGGTATTCTCCTAGTCGTGGAGCGACAAGTCGATCTCCGAGTCTGTAACATACTGCTTCAAGAAGGCATCAGCCAATTCCCTCCAATCTTCTTTAACCTTCTTCTCGAGGCTATGATACCAAACCACAGGTGCCCCCACAAGTGACATTCCGAACATCTTCTGGACTTGGCGCTGAGATAGGCCAACTGAACTCATCACTGAGATATATTACCGCAAGTGGACCCTCGGGTCCCTATTCCCATTAAACTTGGCAATATCGAGCATTTTAAACTGCGCTGGAAGCTGCTCCTCGAAGGACATTGAATCGTAATCCAATAAATCCTCATGTTTCCCCTTCAGCTTGCGAGTAACCGACTCCATCTGATCACAGAGCTTTTGTATCTCAGCCTGTGATCTGGCTATTCTTCCGGCGGCATAGTCTGCCAGGTCATCATCAAACACCGGAGCATCATCATTCAATCCATTTGGAGGGCTCTCCCGCCTCTTATTCTCATATTCTCCCACAGCACGGGGTACATCCATATTAGACATGGCGGCAGTCAAAGCTTGCAGTTGTTCATTCATCTTGGTGAGATTAGCTTCAATCTGATCCATTCGGGACCCCTCGTTGATGGATTCACTCATATTCACTGATGGCCTTTTGATTAGTCTCCCATCTTCCCTAACCCAGCGGGAATCTATGGTGTCTTTTAAGATCGTGTGTATGCGTGCAATGTATGTAATGCATAAATTCATAAAAACTCTACACTAATTGGCCCATTATCATTCTAAAGCGTTCAATCACATTATTGCGCGTCGTAAACTTGTCCCAGTTGAAAAGGCCCAACAGGTTTACACTTTGCGATAACATGGTTAAACTACTTCAAATGATAAGAGGCGCACACATAAAATGGTCCATCGGCATTTCAGAAGCTTTTGGCCCAATTGTCAAAGGATATGAACTTGTCCCAGTTTAAATGGCCCAACAAGTTCACATCTTTTAGAAAAAGGTCCAACTGGATCCAAATGACGATGGTCCAAAACATAAACGTAAAATAAATAATTCATATCAGTTCTACGGCTACAGTTCACAGGTGGGTTTACGGGGGTGCGGACAAAGGCTCTTACTAACGAAGGATTGACCACAACTGGGACTCCCCACTCAAGGGTTCAAGTGACCAAGTAAGTGCACCTTTTTTATACCTTACGGTACGTGCCAATGAGTTAAGATATGTGACTGACCGTCAAATGGATTTCCCGTTGTAGATTCCCAAGAGGGAGGGTGGAGCGAACTCTCTTAAATACCCAAGTCTCTTAGGCTCTTATCACTTGGTGACAGGAATAAACAAAGAGTCCTCCAAATTAGTCCATCACAACGAGCTACGGGTAATGATTATCTAGGTGCCTTCATAACTTTTCCTCGAAAGGTAGTGAATGAAGGAAGACACCAAACCATCACCTAGCTCAAAAGTGCCTTTAATTAAACCCCTTTCAACCCACTATAGTCACGATCAACTAAAGCACAAATCATAAACATCACAAGACATGATTTTGTAACATCCCGCCTAGGCCAGGATGCTACCGGCAGGAGACAGGCTAAACCCATCTCCATAAGCCTCTGAATCTAACGAAATTTCGACATGATGTATTCGTAACATCATACAACCTGGGCTGTAGCCAGCACCATGAGACAACCTGCTCACATACTCAACATAAATGCAAATATCATCAAGGCCTCAGGCCTAAACTCAACAAGCAAAAGTAAATACTTGGCCTCCGGCCAGAACTCAAAATAAGAACTACACTATTACATAGTCCTTACTTAAATAATACAAATGCAAAATACAATTCAAAGGGCCGTGAGGACCCACAACTTAACCCAGGACTCGACACTCTCTCGACGGCAATTGAGGCGATCCACTGTCTTCAAAGTCTTCACCGAACTACTGGTATTGACCTGCAAAACTACAACTGAAAAGGTGTGAGTCATATTGGCTCAGTAAGTAATCATGCAAATGGTTATAAAGTTTTAATTAAATGTCTATTCCTTATTCATTTCACAAACCTGACACTTGTACTGTACCTTAACTGATCAACATCTGCCAACTTCTGTTTGCTATTACACTATCAAACTTCTTTATTACATATGTGTGTGTATATATATATTCCTATGTCACCAACACGAGAAGTTCCATCATACTACTGGTGCATAACACTAAATTCTGCATACTCTCTATACTTGTTACTAATCAGGTTCAAGTATTTATCATAACTTTCTCTCTTCCATTATCTTGAAATATCATCAAATCAGATATCTACATCTTATTTTTGTTAACTATCAAATCCACTACCCATGGTTACATGCATGAGTTACCATTTCATCAAGACTAGCATTCTTACAGTATGTTCTTTCTAAGTACGTAAGCAACTCATACAATCATCATTAATACGTATTCATTCAAATAAGGTCATGCTACTATGTACGCTTATTTACAACGTGATACTTCTATATGAACGTATTCCACACAAGATTAACCATATGTGCATGCGGATGCAGTCATGTCACAAATATTTATATCAACTAAATACTTTTAAATGATAACTAAAACATATGATTTAAATATATAACTTGTAAAACTTTCATAAGATACTTTTGAAATCTTTTCTGAAATGCTGTTTTCGGAAAACTCTTTCTGAATTCTTTATCTGAAAGTTTCTTTCTGAAAACTCTTTTCTGAAAGCGTTACTTGAAAACTAGTTTCTGCTTTAAAACTCTGAATCGCTCGTAAAACCAATATTTATGAAAACTTTCTTTTCTAAAAGGCTCTTTCTGAAAACTGTATCTGAAAGCTAAGATCTGAAAACTGTTTCTAGAATCTAGTTTCTGAAAACTGCTTACTAAGGTCTAACTTTTGAAAACCATGTTCTGATGATTTGAAAAGCCGTGTGCTGAAAATCTAGTTTCTGAAATCTAAGCACTGAAAATCTGAAAACTGTGTACTGGAAATCTAAAAACTGCTCTACGTCCAGGACCATAACTCAACTGGATGTCTCTCTGCACCCAGGACCAAAACTCAACTGGGTGTACTCGATGCCCAGGACCATAACTCAACTGGGCATCTCTGAAAATCAGGATTTCGGGACCCTGTAGCCCTAGTCCTGCTCGAGGATCTGAGAGCGTCCCCTCAGTCCTCCACATGTGCACATGCGTCTAAATCCGTCAATTCCAAATTATCTATCAATTCCGAACTGTATCTCAAGTTACATACTAGGGTGAGTTTTTACCTCATGCCCCAAAAACCATAATCTGTAACTCAAACTGTAGAAGGAAACATTTTCTAAAATATGATTCTTTTCAAAAGCATTTGAAATCTTTCTTTAAAACATTTGAGATTGTTGAAAAACATTGTTGTCGTATGTTTAACCGTTGAAAACCTAAAACACACACACACATGCACTTGCATATATGCATATCTCATGCTTCTCTCTACTCTAGCCATGATTTTCTCTATAATGATCTTACTAACTATATGCTCAAATATCAATAGAATGTTTGTTCAAACAAAACATGCTAAATTTATCTTACATTCATACATATCTATATTTATCTATATATGCGCACATTCAACCATCACAACTTAGCTTACCTTTATAACTTACCTTACTGGTGGCTCACAGTCGATATATTGCACAATTTATATTCATACACATACATTCGAAGCTCTATTACTATATCAGACATCAAGCATATATGAGTTCCAATGTCTTAGTTCTTAAACTGCTTTGTCATTTTCTAACTATCAACTTGTGCTCAGAAATCTCAAATTATAATCTTTTATATATTCTCATGTCATGCATATGCTACTCATTTATGCTTTCTACCATCTATATACATGTATCAGTACTAACTAGTTTTTATTTACTCATGCATGCTAATATTCGTATACAATACATAAAATACAGACTTTCATTCATATCACTAATTTATATATGATTATCTCATTTATAACTGTAATCTCATTCCTTATGGTGTAGTTTCTACATCCCCCATATCCAAGTCTTATTAAATTATATTTATGACCTTATTTATATGTTCTCATCTAAATATACTTACATGTGCGTCTCTATACTTTTATATGCTCATACTCATTTCTTACTCATACCTTTGCTCATAATCGCTTATTCTTATCTATATGTGTATCTCGTTACACATGTTTCTTTCTTCCACACTCATCTTTATATATAAATATATACTTGTTTCATGCATATACTATACACAATTCTAGTACATAATTAATTTCGAACGCTAGTAAATGTTTAAGTATTAGAAGTATGAGTTACTTTCTGGCTAGGCGGACACTCCTAATCCTGGTCCGATCTACCAAAACAAATCACAACATCTGTTAGAACCACTATTTGTGGGACTTTCAACTCATCAAAAATAACTACGGGTTTCCCCAGAACACTCGAATCATCTCTGGTACTACGATCTAAACTTCATTACTCTAATACATGCTTACATACTATTCTAAACTAGCTAGATGAGTCATATTCTCACTTTACGCGTTTGCGGCAAAACTTGAGGAAAGGTTTCCGCAAACACTACGGAAGGGTCTCAAACCCTCCGGACTAACCCAAAATTACCTAATTACCCTCGCAATATCATATTTACATTATAACTATATTTACGATCATCTACGCTCAATCACGCGAGAAACTCTATTTTACCGAAATATCGCTAATACAACCGGATTGATCAAATCTAATCCGTTTCTCCACGGATTCTACCACATTTATCATTTTAACATATTAAAAACATATCCAATTCATATCAAAGCAATTCGCTAAACCACGGAACTACCGGAAACATCCGAATATAAATCGATTCACTTTGAAATATCAAATTCTAAACGGAGAGTCGAACCGAAATTCCGAGGCCATATTCGGACTCCTGTAGGCATTGCATTTTTGCATATCAGCCCAATGATGAGTCTCGTATGGAGACAACTACTTCTTTAGTCATGAAAGCCGTGGGAAACAGACATTAGAAGGGTAAAGTTGGAAATTAGAATTTTTGTTGGATTTATCCAAGATTGTTTAGCTTCGGTTGCTTGTTGGACTTCCGTTTCAAAGCTTACCTAAGGCCCCAAACCCAAACCAAACCCAGAATACCCAAGTCAAACCAAGCCCATGCCTAAGGGGGGTGATTCACGCCCAAATTTTCTTTATTTAGGTATATGCATATTTATCACATGCTAAAATCTTGTAAAATCCTTACCTAAATAAAAGAAATCAAATCAAATCCCTACCAAATCAAATCCAATCACAAATCCAAATTAGGAGATCCATTCCTTGTTAGACACCAATTAGGAGATTCTTTCCTATTCAAATTAGGAAAGTCTTCCCTCTTTGCCTATAAAAAGAGGCCTTCACCCTCCATTCACAACCCTAGCTCACATATCCCTCTCAAGCACGTCCAAGCACCTTGTGAAGCCTCCATCACATGCCCAAAGCCCTCCTTCAAGCCTCCATTACCGCAACACCAAGTCGAGACATCTCCATTGCCGCATCTCCTCTCCTTCACCAATCCCCTTTCACGCCCAAGCCTGAAGCACAGCCCTCCATTGCCGAGTTCCAGCCATCATTCACAGCCCTAAAACACCTTAAAATAAGCCTCAAACACAGCCTTAAAGTCGTGCAAAACATCCCTCAAAAGCAGCCCCAATTGTGCGCCCAAATCAGCCCTGAAAACGGCTTCACTGCACTAGTGAACTGCCGAGTTTAGCTTACTATTCTGGTCAGTATTTGCTGCGTCCTTAGCCCACAAAACAGTCCTAAAATCACCCAAACACCATCCCAAAAACCTCCATAAAGTTTCCCTAAAAAATCCTTACAAACGCACCCCCCTAAGCCTTCAAAATCGCCCAAAACAGTCCACTAAATCACCAAAACAGTGACCTGAAAAACAGCAGCAAAACAGCAGCAAAACGGACTTAAAACAGCAGCCCAAGCATCAAAACAACGAGGAAAAACATTGAGAAAACAAATCGGAAAAGTATCGGATCATTCGCCCTTCCAACGGACGTGTAACGCCCTTTCTCGAGACGACAAAAGAGGTTAGACCTAAGGGCACCATTTTTCTTATATTCTTTCGTTTTATTTTATTTATTTTAAAATATTATTGTATGAGAGTATTTTGAGGCATGATTTGATTGTTGGATGAGCGGGACATATGTTCCCTTTTGTGGTATATCGGATGGAAACCCGGACGTAAATTCCATAGCCGATTCCGAATGGACTGTAGTATGGTCTGCACTCGGGATACAATGCCACATACCACTTATGATACATTTATCTCGTCTCATCCAAATTTGTATTTGAGCATGTTATAGTCATTAGGTTATTCATTTATTATTTTAAGCATGTTTTAATTTAGTTTTGTTACTTAATTTTAAAGTATGATTATGTTCTTTTTATGCATGATATTTAGTTTAGTTTATATTTATGTTTAAGTAATTATTTGTTTACGTTGGTTTGATGGCTTAATATGTTCGATGTGTGATATTGCGTGTTTGTTGTTTAAAGACTTACATTCAAGCATGAAAACTTAGATTAGGAGTTAGTTAGACGGAAGCATATTAGATCTAGGTGACCTTTGAACAAGATTATTGAGTAGATGTGGTCGATTTATTGCACAAATTATATCATCATAATGACATAAGTAAGGGACCATTCCAAACCCAACGGTTTGAGGTTTTCCCTTGCGAGGGGTGAGTGCGGCCTTAAACCTTTGTCCGGTTCACACCGGGTGGTGACTCCATTATTCTCCGGTTTAGTTCCCCGCGGACTACTCCGTACTCTCAACTAGGCCCTGAGTCTAGAACAGCATGCGTCACCCAAGTTCTGTGTCCTACAGTCTGGCGACTCCACTGGGGATAGAGAATCGGCCCCGAAATCATGTCTTGTGATGTGTATAATTGTGTTTTTAATTGGTCGTTTCTATAGTGGGTTGAGGGGGTTAATCAAAGGCTTTGTTAAAGCTAGGTGATGGTTGGGTGTCTTCCTTCATTCACTACCTTTCGAGGAAAAGCTGTGAAGGCACTTAGATAATCATTACTCGTAGCTTGTTGTGATAGACTAGTTTGGAGGACTCGTTGTTTTTCTGTCACCAAGCGATAAGAGCCTAAGAGGCTTGGGTACTTAAGAGAGCATCGCTCTACCCCCCTCTGGGGAATCTACAACGGGAAATCCATTCGACAGTTAGTCACACACCGTAACTCGTTGGCACGTACCGTAAGGTATAAAAAAGGCGCGCTCACTTGGTCACTTGAACCCTTGAGTGGGGAGTCCTAGTTGTGGGCAAACCTTCGTCAGCGAGAGCATTTGTCCGCGCCCCGTGAACCCACTCGTGAACCGTGTTAGAGTTTTTCAAGCTCCCAAGATCAAAACTCAAGCATGAATCATAAGTGAATACAATGACGGAAGTGCGGAATACTTACATCGAGCGGTTGAGCGATGATTTGGGCAACAAAAATCAAAATTCTGCTCACTTTATCAAGGCAGTGGGCTGCTGTGAATAGTGTTCCGTGCCCCTTGTCTACAAGATTTGAAGCTCCAAGCTTCATCATTTGGCTTCCCGGCTCATGGGTGGACTACCTTATCACCTTGGCATGATCCCGAAATGTGCTAGCACTCTTTTTTTTGCATCAAAAACGCACTTGCTTCCCCATTTTTCTTTGTTAAATTCAGCAGTGGGCTGCCTCACTAGAACAAGAAAAACGTGAGTGAAGAGAGGAAGAAGAAGAGGAGAGAGAGGAGGGAAAATTGGTGAAGTGTTGAATTCGGTTTTGGTGGATGTCTTTTGTATCTAATACACTTGAAATTAAATCCAATTCATTTCAAACACATTTGGGTTTAATTCCCAACCACACGCATCACCTTTACACATCAAGTCACATCACTCATATCACTTTATTAATCCAATCAATTGTCACATCATTCACATCAATCAATCAATCCAATCAATTGTCACATCACTCAAAGTGACATGATTTGACGCTTGATGTGATGCTAGATGCGACTAGCGACTTGACGCTTGATTTGACGTGCCGCACTCGAATTCGAAATGCGAATGCACTGGCAAATAATCTCGGGCTCGGGTTCGCTAATTCCAAATTAACGAATTTTCTGTTGCATCGTAATTAAATGATTACTCCTAGCGAAATCACTATTCACGTCGCTAACGAATTAATTCTAAATTAATTCGTTCGCCCGAATTAAAATCTAATTTTAATTCTGCGTCGAAATCCAATTTCAATTAATATATCAAATATATTAATTCCTCGATTAATTCCAAATTAATGTTTCTCTCTCTTTAATGATATTTTATCCTAGATAAAATATCTCCGCGATTAATCCTAGATTAATTTTCTCTCTCATCTAATTAATCCCAGATTAATTAAAAGTGCGAGTCATACGTCATCGGTGAATCTTTGGGAAGCTACCCATGAGATCCCCGGATGGGTTGGCAGTCAAATCGGTCGTCGGACTATCCGAACACGTGAGTACCAAGTACTACTTTTTATCGATTTACAAGACAAGGTTGGCTTCTAGCAAAGTACCATGTCTATCCAATTCTCCGGAAATATCCTTATAGGAATAAGGATCTGTATCAAGCGTAGTATACCGTAGTATTGTGTATTTTTGTCCAGTATCGGATGATCACATGCAAGGCCTAGGGCTGGTACAGTGTCTGCCCCGTACGAAGCATATGTCGGATGACAAGCAACTAGTCTCTTTAAAATCGGACAATCATGACCAAGTCATATTATCCGACGGTTGCAACCTTATATAGAGAACGAGTTCTGTATCCTTGCGTGATCATCAACTCCATATGACTGGAGTGACACTTCCTCTTGACATCACACCCAACACACTACGATTCTCAATATACCCAGTATTGGCGTACACAGAACCGGTTAAAGCCCTGGACGACCGCAACCAAAGTATATTGATTGTCGCAAGTATTAGCGGTGCAAGTCTCAGGTTAAGACCAAATACACCTACCCTAATTTCGGACTTCCATAGACACGTAGTCATACTACCAATGGAATCCGAGGGGGTCTAATCCAGAGCGAAGCTGTTTCCCGCACCATCGGTGAAACACAACCTCCTATTACACTTGCATGAGTATCCTATACCCAAATATATGAGAACTATGCCGTTGTGCCCCTCACAAACGCGCACAAGTGTAATACTAGTCTTTTACGCATTCATCGATGTCCAATCTCGATAATGCTCTGACTAGGGATGTTTAATGATTTATCCTTCATGGACTGATACTGTCTCATATCATTCTCCGTCCAGGAACAAATCATAGGGACCTCTTATCATTTATATATCTAGGTGATCTAATCACAAATGATATGAGTGAAATCTCCTATGTTACATAGTTAATTTATACAACAACACCGTGATCTGTACAAATAGTGACGCTATGGGTCATACTTGTCCAACAATCTCCCACTTGGCCTATAGCAAGTCACTCGAGTGTCTAACACCCGAACTATGTACGGTTGGCTCAAACTGCTGAGAAAATCTTTCGTCAGCGGATTTGCATGAATATCATCTTGATGCGATTTATTCGATCATCACATCGCCACGATGTATGATCCAAATGAATCAGATGAATATGTAAGTATGTATCTGGATCGTTGATGAGACCATTAATTCTTTAGCCTGTGCTGATGCCTAGCTCAGCTGCTAACAGAACTATATCTAATCTAATTAGATATGTATCGACCCAAATGACTTCTATTACTGCTCAGCTGCTGCAATTAACCTGCATTTGTTGTTTATTCGGTAACAGTATCTTGCTTGGAAGATTTCCAGCTTACTGCACCGTTATTCAAACTGTATAGTACCGTTTGCGACTTTTAGTCGTCTTTATCGGTTATAGGAAACTTGCTATAGTGATCCAAGTCACTTCAAGTTCTCTTTCCATAGACTAAGACAACATCCTTAGTTCTCTAAGATACTAACGGATGTTCCTAACATCAATCCAGTGACTATCACTCGGATTAATCCTGTTTGTGAATCCATATGCTCAAAGCGTATGATATACCAGGTCTTATACATTTTTCAATGTACAGTTCCACGGAGAGTATTTCGAAAGCCAGCTTTCGCCGACATTTATTTTATGGGAATATCATTCCAAGAAATGACATATTATCAATATTTATATAGGACAGCCACTGTCAGTGCGCTCCACTAACCCTCTTATTTACACAAGAATCATTTTCGTTTTGAATTAAATCATACACTATTATGATTACATCAAAACGATAATTCGAAGAACCTAATGCTTGCTTCAATCCAATCATGGATCAAATAACAAGCATTATCCAAATGGATTTATCGTGGCAACAGGTAAAAGGTTGAATCGTAATCAACACAATGTTGATAACGATACCTTCCGCTAAAAGCCTAGCTTTAGTCGTTGGTATGTTGCCATCCATGCACGTCTTCCTTGAAGACTTATATAGTACCAATTGGCACAATGCCTTGTGGTACATCAACTAGTATCCAAACTGGTTGAAATGCATGTAATCCATTTCGAATTATATGATACCTTGCCATAATAACGGAGTTGATACCTTGTATCACTTCCTTAGTTCTCGTGTATTCGAAGATTAATGGTATAGTTTCATCCTTGATGAACTATATATGTTCCATTATGATTCGGTGCCTAGAACAGTATTACTCAGACTTTCATCGAGTTATACTATCCTCCCACTTACCACTGCATATCGGTATTCCTTTTAGGAAAATCGCATGGTGAGCAACAATCTAATTGTCTCATGTGAGGTATATAAGCACAATACTTATGGTATCCCTAGGATATCCTACAATTGGCACTTATCCTATTTGGGTTTTAGTTTGGTATCATCCAAACATATGCCAAGCATACCCAATTGGTCAGGAATGAGAAACCCGATTTCTTTCCCTTTCATATCCAATATGATATCTGTCAAACAGATTATTATGGAACCTTATTCAAAATAAGTTCTTGCACTGTTTAAAGCTTATCCGTTGAAGGAAATGGTAGCTCAGAGCGACTCGTGATTAACCTTATTATGTCTAATAAAATTCGATTAATCCTTTTCGGACACACCGTCAAATTGACGTGTTTCGGGAGGAGTCCTCATTGAAAGAATACTATACTCTTTCAAGTATACGAGAAACTTATTGCTTAAGTATTTTCAATACGGTTTTACCGTGACAGTTTAATACTTTAGCCTATCTGTTTGTCTATTTCGTGTCGAAACTATAAAAGTTTCTGATTCATGTTCTAAAAGAACACATAACCATAACGCGATGCCACATCCGTATAGGTCACGTAATATTCATATCCACCTCTAGCCAGCTAGACATGGACCCACTTGCTTCACTATGAACTAGGGCTAACAGATCAGTGGCATTTACACTTTTACCAAGTAAATAGTTTTTAAGCACTTTGCTTAATAAACTAGATTCGTAGACTTTATTTGAATAGAATCAAAACAGTCCAAGTACCACTCTTCAAAAGTGTGGATATACGAGTTGTTTAATTGTGTCATAGACAACAATGCCACAATTAGTTTCTTAACTGATCAAATTTGAGCTATTTATTTGTCATGTTATATACATTTGAGATTTTATTATATTCAAAATATAATTCGGTTATTCACATCTAATGTGTTTATCTCAATATCATCTTTAATAATAAAACACTTTAGTGTTTTAAAATATAAAGGTACACCCGCAGCGGGTTATACACTGATATAAATATAATGTTTCTAGTCAAACTAGTTACATTAAACAGTTCCCTAATTTAAGTATATACCCGAGGGTAATTCCTAAGTTAGGTATCTACGGTTTAAAACAGCGACTATCGTCCCGTTTTCAATTCGCAGAGCAATCTCATCTGAAGTCAGTATCCTGCTTGATGCAGATTCTGCACAACAGTACATATTTATGTATCACACTAATTTAAAATCCAATTTCAATACTAGTTGTGAACATAATTATGACAAACATATTTGAAGTAAGAGCCTTGCTCGTCTTCAATTCCTTCTTAGGAAATATCCTTTTATCTTCCCAAAAGATTATTATGATTTTGCCTTTGCCAATTTCAATATTCCAGTAGCCTTTGGCCAAGCCTCGGGTTTCTAGAACATTGAAGTAAAGTGTGCCTTGCACTACTTGCCTAATTGCAAACTTTGACTTTGTCTCCTTGAGAATAGTCATTAATTCTCCAAGAATTATTTATTGCAATTTAGTATTTAAAAGATCTAAAATAGATCCATGAAAATCCTTCAATTTCATTATCATACTTTAAGGATCCAATCCTTAATTCTGATTCAGAAATTAAGGAGTCTACTTTGACAAGCTTAATGGATTAAGCGCTAAAGTTATCATTATACGAATATTCCAAATACCATATTCCACTTATTTGCTTAACTCCGGGCTTTAGGCATAATTCATTATTTTATCAAATAAAATAACTTATTAATTTCCAAGACCATCTTGAAATTATTCCCAATTTGAAAATTAAAGTCGTTTAAATACATTTTCACCCAGGATTATGTTTTAAACACTAATCTTTCATTCTATCTTGATTCTAATAGTCCAACTATTTAATCAATGATTTGTGGTACTGTTGATTATAATGATTATAATAGTCCAGCTATATAATCAAATATAATTTAAATTAATTAACCTCAATTACATTGATTACTATAATCCATTATAAAATCAACTGTAAACTGAAATTAATTAATTCAAATATATTGATTAATATAATCAATTATATATAATCAAATATAATACAGTCCAACTGTTAATTAAAACAACAATTTAAATATTAGTCCAACTAACATTTAATCTAACGACGAAATAATTTGAATGAGCGCGTATGGCGAGTAATTGAACGAGTATTGTAAATTCAATTCTTACCTCCCACTATTTTTCGGCGAGCCTCTAACCCTCTGTCGAGTACTCAGGAAACCGTGTTTCCTAGTGGGCTAGGATCCCGTTAAATATCACACAATCTTGACTTTGGCCAACAAATTGTATGATAATTAACTAGGTAGATCTCTAAGATCAATTGGATCCAATCCAATTCCTAGATCCGGTAGGAGGACGTCCAAGTCCAAAACATATATCTTATATATGCCAATACATCCAATGTATTACCTAACCTTTTTCCTCTGAATCAACTAAGCCTTGGCTTTGGCACAGCAAGCTTAATGATCCCAGTTAAGCGCGACCCATTGACCATGGAAAGCTCCGTAATCAATGTCGATGGACAAGAAGTGGTCTTGACTTTGGCCAACAAACCACAACTTGGACATGACACTGACATGTAACAAAGCTTTCGTGATTCAAACACATCTTCGACAGACAAAGGCCTTGACTTTGGCCAACAAACCAATGTCATCTCGGATCTTGAGTGAGAATCACTCAATGGAAGGAAAGACGCTTAATATTATTTGAGGGTTTTTCGCGTGCAAATTGGCAACCAATTTATTATCTTTGTTAAGGTCTCATCATCATACACCCTTAAACATGCATTCTAAACACATAATAAAGCGCATATGAAATAAAATAATAATGATATGCGGATGGATACTTTACATTGATCCTAGATCAAATTTCTCATTTTCTCTCTCCAACGCTAGCACTTGTATTTACTTCTACCCGTTACACTACACTTCTAAAGAAACCTCATTTACATTGAGGGGAATAGGTGAGAAGAGAATACAAAGAGTATAGAGGTGATAAGGCTGGACTCGCAGGTCCAATTAATAAATCAAATTTATTACAATTTCCAAAATTGTCCCACCCGACTAATATCCATCCGATATACATTATTCATGCATCGCAACCATGTATTCACTCAAGCATGTTATCAATCAATCTAATCCAATTAATTAATATGATAATTAGTGATCATCCAATGTTCAAACAACGATTTGATTTTGTTCGAGTCAAACTCGTTTTTGCGAATAAGTACTTAAAGTACGAATTCTCGAATAAATTAAACTACATAATTAAATCCAATTTAATATGTATTAATACTAATCCAATTATTTAATTCCAAATTAAATCTTACACTTTATTTACGAACCTTGCGACTTAAATTCCAAATTTAATCGTTTCGGGTCTCAAAGCCCGATGAATATCCAATATTAATTTAATTAAAGTCTAATAGGCTTTTAATTAATTTCTTAAGGCGTGGACTTTTGGTCAATTCGAGTAAAACCGAATAACCAAAATCCAATCGGGAGTTACTCCATAAGCTAGAAATCAATCTTGGCCCATTAGGCCCAATTAAACTTTAAAGGTCCATTAGTCGCATTTGGGCTTTATGGTAGCGGTTTTGGGCCCAATTGGATCCAACCAAATTTGCCTAAACTCAACCTTGTACAACAAAGTCCAATAAACCCATTTACAACATGACAAACCCAAATCCAATTTTAAGCCCAATTAATTAAATCATAAAATCCAATTTCAAAATCTAATTAATTCCAAAGTGTGTATCATTATTAATCACCTAAACTATTATTTCCAAAACACAAATTAGGCTAATTAATCATGCTCAATTTCATCATCACATGTCCAACACGTTAAGATTAAAATCAAACCCATTACATGCTTTGCTACTCTCGGTAATTTGGACTAATTTTATGTCAATTCCGAATTCAATCCAATTAAATCCAAATTAACATTAATTCAACATCCTCAATCGTTTCAAGTCATCGAATTATCAACGAAAAAAATTACCAAGATTTAGGGCATACTCATATTCGGCCAACACATCAAAATTGGGGAAATTTGTTCCAAACAATATTTAATCAAATTGATCCAACCAATCATCAATTAAACATGTATTAAGCATACTTAATCATCCAATTTCATAATTGCATGCTCAATTTCATTTTACCCAATTTCAAGCTTTATGACATACTTGGCAATTGGGGATTTTACGTCCGATTCGAATTCAATCCAATTGATTCCGCAATCGACATTAAATCATCATCCCGAATGGTTTCCAACACATCCAATTGTCAAAAATCAAAAATCCCAAGACATTAAATAGCATCACATTTTCGGCCAAGGAGGAAATTTGGGAGAAAGATGATCCAATCAAATTTTCTTCAAATTGACCCAATCAATCTTCAATTCAAACACATCACCTAGCTCAAAAGTGCCTTTGATTAAACCCCTTTCAACCCACTATAGTCACGATCATCTAAAGCACAAATCATAAACATCACAAGACATGATTTTGTAACATCCCGCCTAGGCCAGGATGCTACCGGCAGGAGACAGGCTAAACCCATCTCCATAAGCCTCTGAATCTAACGAAATTTCGACATGATGTATTCGTAACATCATACAACCTGGCTGTAGCCAGCACCATGAGACAACTTGCTCACATACTCAACATAAATGCAAATATCATCAAGGCCTCAGGCCTAAACTCAACAAGCAAAAGTAAATACTTGGCCTCCGGCCAGAACTCAAAATAAGAACTACACTATTACATAGTCCTTACTTAAATAATACAAATGCAAAATACAATTCAAAGGGCCGTGAGGACCCACAACTTAACCAGGACTCGACACTCTCTCGACTACAATTGAGGCGATCCACAGTCTTCAAAGTCTTCACCGAACTACTGGTATTGACCTGCAAAACTACAACTGAAAAGGTGTGAGTCATATTGGCTCAGTAAGTAATCATGCAAATGGTTATAAAGTTTTAATTAAATGTCTATTCCTTATTCATTTCACAGACCTGACACTTGTACTGTACCTTAACTGATCAACACCTGCCAACTTCTGTTTGCTATTACACTATCAAACTTCTTTATTACATATGTGTGTATATATATATATATATTCCTATGTCACCAACACGAGAAGTTCCATCATACTACTGGTGCATAACACTAAATTATGCATACTCTTTATACTTGTTACTAATCAGGTTCAAGTATTTATCATAACTTTCTCTCTTCCATTATCTTGAAATATCATCAAATCGGATATCTACATCTTATTTTTGTTAACTATCAAATCCACTACCCATGGTTACATGCATGAGTTACCATTTCATCAAGACTAGCATTCTTACAGTATGTTCTTTCTAAGTACGTAAGCAACTCATACAATCATCATTAATACGTATTCATTCAAATAAGGTCATGCTACTATGCACGCGTATTTACAACGTGATACTTCTATATGAACGTGTTCCACACAAGATTAACCATATGTGCATGCGGATGCAGTCATGTCACAAATATTTATGTCAACTAAATGCTTTTAAATGATAACTAAAACATATGATTTAAATATGTAACTTGTAAACCATACTCTACTTAACATGCAAATACTTTCATAAGATACTTTTGAAATCTTTTCTGAAATGCTGTTTTCGGAAAACTCTTTCTGAATTCTTTATCTGAAAGTTTCTTTCTGAAAACTCTTTTCTGAAGGCGTTACTTGAAAACTAGTTTCTGCTTTAAAACTCTGAATCGCTCGTAAAACCATATTTCTGAAAACTTTCTTCTAAAAGGCTCTTTCTAAAAACTGTATCTGAAAGCTGAGATCTGAAAACTGTTTCTAGAATCTGGTTTCTGAAAACTGCTTACTAAGGTTTAACTTTTGAAAACCATGTTCTGATGATTTGAAAAGCCGTGTGCTGAAAATCTGGTTTATGAAATCTAAGCACTGAAAATCTGAAAACTGTGTACTGGAAATCTAAAAACTGCTCTACGTCCAGGACCATAACTCAACTGGCTGTCTCTCTGCACCCAGGACCAAAACTCAACTGGGTGTACTCGATGCCCAGGACCATAACTCAACTGGGCATCTCTGAAAATCAGGATTTCGGGACCTTGTAGCCCCTAGTCCTGCTCGAGGATCTGAGAGCGTCCCCTCAGTCCTCCACATGTGCACATGCGTCTAAATCCGTCAATTCCAAATTATCTATCAATTCCGAACTGTATCTCAAGTTACATACTGGGGTGAGTTTTATACATGCCCGAAAACCATAATCTGTAACTCAAACTGTAGAAGGAAACATTTTCTGAAATACGATTCTTTTCAAAAGCATTTGAAATCTTTCTTTAAAACATTTGAGATTGTTGAAAAATATTGTTGTCGTATGCTCAACCGTTGAAAACCTAAAACACACACACACATGCACTTGCATATATGCATATCTCATGCTTCTCTCTACTCTAGCCATGATTTTCTCTATAATGATCTTACTAACTATATGCTCAAATATCAATAGAATGTTGTTCAAACTAAACATGCTAAATTTATCTTACATTCATACATATCTATATTTATCTATATATGTGCACATTCAACCATCACAACTTAGCTTACCTTTATAACTTACCTTACTGGTGGCTCACAGTCGATATATTGCACAATTTATATTCATACACATACATTCGAAGCTCTATTACTATATCAGACATCAAGCATATATGAGTTCCAATGTCTTAGTTCTTAAACTGCTTTGTCATTTTCTAACTATCAACTTATGCTCAGAAATCTCAAATTATAATCTTTTATATATTCTCATGTCATGCATATGCTACTCATTTATGCTTTCTACCATCTTATATACATGTATCGGTACTCACTAGTTTTTATTTACTCATGCATGCTAATATTCGTATACAATGCATAAAATACAGACTTTCATTCATATCACTAATTTATATATGATTATCTCATTTATAACTGTAATCTCATTCCTTATGGTGTAGTTTCTACATCCCCCATATCCAAGTCTTATTAAATTATATTTATGACCTTATTTATATGTTCTCATCTAAATATACTTACATGTTCGTCTCTATACTTTTATATGCTCATACTCATTTCTTACTCATACCTTTGCTCATAATCGCTTATTCTTATCTATATGTGTATCTCGTTACACATGTTTCTTTCTTCCACACTCATCTTTATATATAAATATATACTTGTTTCATGCATATACTATACATAATTCTAGTACATAATTAATTTCGAACGCTACTAAATCTTTAAGTATTAGAAGTATGAGTTACTTATCTGGCGGGCACTCCTAATCCTGGTCCGATCTGCCAAAACAAATCACAACATCTGTCAGAACCACTATTTACGGGACTTTCAACTCATCAAAAATAACTACGGGTTCCCCGGAACACTCGAATCATCTCTGGTACTACGATCTAAACTTCATTTCTCTAATACATGCTTACATACTATTCTAAACGGAGAGTCGAACCAAAATTCCAAGGCCATATTCGGATTCCTGTAGGCATTGAAGTTTTGCATATCAGCCCGATGATGAGTCTCGTATGGAGACAACTACTTCTTTAGTCATGAAAGCCGCGGGAAACAGACGTTAGAATGGTAAAGTTGGAAATTAGAATTTTTGTTGGATTTATCCAAGATTGTTTAGCTTCGGTTGCTTGTTGGACTTCCGTTTCAAAGCTTACCTAAGGCCCAAAGCCAAACCAAACCCAAACCAAACCCAGAATACCCAAGTCAAACCAAGTCAAACTAAGCCCATGCCTAAGGGGGGTGATTCACACCCATATTGTCTTTATTTAGGTATATGCATATTTTTCACATGCTAAAATCTTGTAAAATCCTTACCTAAATAAAAGAAATCAAATCAAATCCCTACCAAATCAAATCCAATCACAAATCCAAATTAGGAGATCCATTCCTTGTTAGACACCAATTAGGAGATTCTTTCCGACTCAAATTAGGAAAGTCTTCTCTCTTTGCCTATAAAAAGAAGCATTCACCCCCCATTCACAACCCTAGCTCACATATCCCTCTCAAGCACGTCCAAGCACCTTGTGAAGCCTCCATCACACGCCCAAAGCCCTCCTTCAAGCCTCCATTACCGCAACACCAAGTCGAGACATCTCCATTGCCGCATCTCCTCTCCTTCACCAATCCCCTTTCACGCCCAAGCCTGAAGCACAGCCCTCCAATGCCGAGTTCCAGCCATCATTCACAGCCCTAAAACACCTTAAAATAAGCCTCAAACACAGCCTTAAAGTCGTGCAAAACATCCCTCAAAAGCAGCCCCAATTGTGTGCCCAAGTCAGCCCTGAAAACGGCTTCACTGCACTAGTGAACTGCCGAGTTTAGCTTACTATTCTGGTCAGTATTTGCTGCGTCCTTAGCCCACAAAACAGTCCTAAAATCACCCAAACACCATCCCAAAAACCTCCATAAAGTTTCCCTAAAAAATCCTTACAAACGCACCCCCCCTAAGCCTTCAAAATCGCCCAAAACAGTCCACTAAATCACCAAAATAGTGACCAGCAAAACAGCCACAAAAGGGACTTAAAACAGCAGCCCAAGCATCAAAACAACGAGGAAAAACATTGAGCAAACAAATCGGAAAAGTATCGGATCATTCGCCCTTCCAACGGACGTGTAACGCCCTTTCTCGAGACCACAAAAGAGGTTAGACCTGAGGGCACCTTTTTTCTTATATTCTTTCGTTTTATTTTATTTATTTTAAAATATTATTGCATGAGAGTCGTTTGAGGCATGATTTGATTGTTGGATGAGCGGGACATATGTTCCCTTTTGTGGTATATCGGATGGAAACCCGGACGTAAATTCCATAGCCGATTCCGAATGGACGGTAGTATGGTCTGCACTCGGGATACAATGCCACGTACCACTTATGATACATTTATCTCGTCTCATCCAAATTTGTATTTGAGCATGTTATAGTCCTTAGGTTATTCGTTTATTATTTTAAGCATGTTTTAATTTAGTTTTGTTATTTAATTTTAAAGTATGATTATGTTCCTTTTATGCATGATATTTAGTTTAGTTTATATTTATGTTTAAGTAATTATTTGTTTACGTTGGTTTGATGGCTTAATATGTTCGATGTGTGATATTGTGTGTTTGTTGTTTAAAGACTTACTTTCAAGCATGCAAACTTAGATTAGGAGTTAGTTAGACGGAAGCATATTAGATCTAGGTGACCTTTGAACATGATTATTGAGTAGATATGGTCGATTTATTGCACAAATTATATCATCATAATGACATTAGTAAGGGACCATTCCGAACCCAACGGTTTGAGGTCTTCCCTTGCGAGGGGTGAGTGCGGCCTTAAACCTTTGTCCCAGTTCACACCGGGTGGTGACTCCATTATTCTCCCGTTTAGTTCCCCGCGGACTACTCCGTACTCTCAACTAGGCCCTGAGTCTAGAACAGCATGCGTCGCCCAAGTTCTGTGTCCTAAAGTCTGGCGACTCCACTGGGGATAGAGAATCGGCCCCGAAATCATGTCTTGTGATGTGTATAATTTGTGTTTTAATTGGTCGTTTCTATAGTGGGTTGAGGGGGTTAATCAAAGGCTTTGTTAAAGCTAGGTGATGGTTGGGTGTCTTCCTTCATTCACTACCTTTCGAGGAAAAGCTGTGAAGGCACTTAGATAATCATTACTCGTAGCTTGTTGTGATAGACTAGTTTGGAGGACTCGTTGTTTATTTCTGTCACCAAGCGATAAGAGCCTAAGAGGCTTGGGTACTTAAGAGAGCATCGCTCTACCCTCCCTCTGGGGAATCTACAACGGGAAATCCATTCGACAGTTAGTCACACACCGTAACTCGTTGGCACGTACCGTAAGGTATAAAAAAGGCGCGCTCACTTGGTCACTTGAACCCTTGAGTGGGGAGTCCTAGTTGTGGGCAAACCTTCGTCAGCGAGAGCATTTGTCCGCGCCCCGTGAACCCCCACGTGAACCGTGTTAGAGTTTTTCAAGGTCCCAAGATCAAAACTCAAGCATGAATCATAAGTGAATACAATGACGGAAGTGAAGAATACTACATCGACGAGCGTGTTGAGCGATGATTTGGGCAACAAAAATCAAAATTCTGCTCACTTTATCAAGGCAGTGGGCTGCTGTGAATAGTGTTCTGCGCCCCTTGTCTACAAGATTTGAAGCTCCAAGCTTCATCATTTGGCTTCCCGGCTCATGGGTGGACTACCCTATCACCTTGGCATGATCCCGGAGTGTGCTAGCACTCTTGTTTTTGCATCAAAAATACACTTGCTTCCCCATTTTTCTTTGTTAAATTCGACAGTGGGCTGCCTCACTAGAACAAGAAAAACACGTGAGTGAAAAGAGGAAGAAGAAGAGGAGAGAGAGGAGGGAAAATTGGTGAAGTGTTGAATTCAGTTTTGGTGGATGTCTTTTGTATCTAATACACTTGAAATTAAATCCAATTAATTTCAAACACATTTGGGTTTAATTCCCAACCACACACATCACCTTTACACATCAAGTCACATCACTCACATCACTTTATTAATCCAATCAATTGTCACATCATTCACATCAATCAATCAATCCAATCAATTGTCACATCACTCAAAGTGACATGATTTGACGCTTGATGTGACGTTAGATGTGACTAGCGACTTGACGCTTGATTTGACGTGCCGCACTCGAATTCGAAATACGAATGCGCTAGCAAATAATCTCGGGCTCGGGTTCGCTAATTCCAAATTAATGAATTTTCTGTTGCATCGTAATTAAATGATTACGCCTAGCGAAATCACTATTTACGTTGCTAACGAATTAATTCTAAATTAATTCGTTCGCCCGAATTAATTCTAAATTAATTCGTTCGCCCGAAATAAAAAATCTAATTTTAATTCCGCGTCGAAATCCAATTTTGATTAATATATCAAATATAGTAATTCCTCGATTAATTCCAAATTAATGTTTCTCTCTCTTTAATTGATATTTTATCCTAGATAAAATATCTCCGCTATTAATCCTAGATTAATTTTCTCTCTCATCTAATTAATCCCAGATTAATTAAAAGTGCGAGTCATACGTCATCGGTGAATCTTTGGGAAGCGACCCATGAGATCCCCAGATGGGTTGGCAGTCAAATCGGTCGTTGGACTATCCGAACACGTGAGTACCAAGTACTACGTTTTACCGATTTACAAGACAAGGTTGGCTTCTAGCAAAGCACCATGTCTATCCAATTCTTCGGAAATATCCTTACAGGAATAAGGATCTATATCAAGCGTAGTATACCGTAGTATTGCGTATTTCTATCCAGTATCGGATAATCACATGCAAGGCCTAGGGCTGGTACAGTGTCTGCCCCATACGGAGCATATGTCGGATGACAAGCAACTAGTATCTTTAAAATTGGACAATCATGACCAAGTTATATTATCCCGACGGTTGCAACCTTATATAGAGAACGAGTTCTGTATCCCTGCGTGATCATCAACTCCATATGAATGGAGTGACATTTCCTTCTTGACATCACACCCAACACACTATGATTCTCAATATACCCAGTATTGGCGTACACAGAACCGGTTAACGCCCTGGATGACCGCAACCAAAGTATATTGATTGTCGCAAGTATTAGCGGTGCAAGTCTCAGGTTAAGACCAAATACACTTACCCTGAGTTCGGACTTCCATAGACACGTAGTCATACTACCAATGGAATTCCGAGGGGGTCTAATCCAGAGCGAAGCTGTTTCCCACACCATCGGTGAAACACAACCTCCTATTACACTTGCATGAGTATCATATACCCAAATATATGAGAACTATGTCGTTGTGCCCTCACAAATGCGCACAAGTGTAATACTAGTCTTTTACGCATTCATTGATGTCCAATCTCGACAATGCTCTGACTATGGATGTTTAATGATTTATCCTTCATGGACTGATACTGTCTCATATCATTCTCCGTCCAGGAACAAATCATAGGGACCTATTATCATTTATATATCTAGGTGATCTAATCACAAATGATATGAGTGCAATCTCCTATGTCACATAGTTAATTTGTACAACAACACCGTGATCTGTACAAATAGTGACGCTATGGGTCATACTTGTCCAACAAACCGTAGCCATAAAGAACCAGTAGGAGTTATTTATTTTATATTAATGTGGTGGACCGCCGTCATTTGGATCCAGTTGGACCTTTTGTCAAAAGATGTGAACTTGTTGGGCCATTTAAACTGGGACGAGTTCATGTCCTTTGACAGTTGGGCCAAAAGCTTCTAAAATACCGGTGGGCCATTTTGTGAATGGGCCTCTTATTATTTGAAGTCATTTAGCCATATCATCGCAAAGTGTAAACCTGTTGGGCCTTTTCAACTGGGACAAGTTTGCACCGCACGATGGTGTGATTGAATACTTTGAAATGATAATGGGCCAAATAGTTTAAATTTTCTTTTTTTTTTTTATAATTTTTTATATTCCATGCATCGCATACATCTCATGCATCTTATGCATACACGCAACATGTTAACCATTGTGTCTTAAAAGCCATCATAGATACCCGTTGGGTTAGAAAAAAGAAGTTAGAGCATTCATTGGGAAAATCCAGTATATCAGTCGGTTCATTGCCAAGTTGACGTCAATGTGTGAGCCTATCTTCAAACTATTGAGAAAAGATCAGCCGGCAAAATAGAACGAGCAGTGTCAGGAAGCATTTGACAGAATAAGGGAATATTTGGTAAAACCTCTTGCGTTGAAACCTCTGAGACAGGGTAGGCCTTTGGTACTTTATTTGGCTATTGAACCTGAAGCGCTGGGGGCGATGATGGTACAAGCCAATGAGACAGGAGTAGAGCATGCTGTCTACTACCTCAGTAAGAAGTTGCTTTCGTACGAAGCTCGCTATCAGGAAGTGGAGAAGATTTGTCTAACAGTAGTATGGGCATCTAGGAAGTTACGCCATTACTTCCAGTCTTACATGATCCAAGTGGTCGCAAAGGAGAATCCTTTGAAGTACTTGCACTCAGTACCCTCGCTGGTTGGGAAGTTGGGCAGATGGTTAGTGCTGCTGACTGAATTTGACATCGAATACCTCACCTCCAAGGTAATCAAAGGGCGAGCCATGGCAGAATTCCTGGCCTTGCAACCTGTTGAAGGGGATCAGTACAAGTTTGAGTTCCCCGACGAAGAAATCCAGGCTATAGCAGTCCAAGGATGGAAGATGCATTTTGACGGAGCAGTGAACTGCAAAGGAGCCGGGATCGGGATTGTAATAGTCACCCCTGAAGGAGAAACTTTGCCTATGGCCAAGAGGTTGAGATTCGGAGTGACTAACAACATGGATGAGTATGAAGAATGTGCATTTGGGTTGACTGCACTGATAGCCTTGAGGGCTAAGAATGTTGAAGTTTTCGGAGACTCGATGTTGGTGATCCGACAGATGCAAGAAGAATGGGAACTGAAATAAGAACGGTTGAAGCCGTACTTGTTCTATCTCAGAAGTCTGGCACAGACTATCCCCGATTGTAAATTTCAGCATTTGCCGAGAGAGGAGAATCAGATGGCAGATGCATTGGCAACACTGGCCGCAACTTGGGAAAATCCAGAGAAACTGGTGATGAGACCGCTTGTGTTGACAACGGCAAGCAAGCCAGTCTATGAGATAGGTAGAATCCTGGAAGTGGAGGTCGATGATGGGAAACCATGGTACCATGATATTCAAAGGTATCTGGAAAATACGAAGCTCCCGGAAGAAGCTAGCAAAAATGATAGAATAGCCATTCAGAAGTTGGCCTCTCAATATGTGAACCTGAAGGGAGAACTCTACAAAAGGCAGGGCAATGGTATTCAGCTGAAATGTTTAAGAAAGGAAGAAGCTCAGAAGATAATGGAAGAAGTGCACGCTGGTGTATGTGGACCACATATGAACGGATTGAACTTGTCCCGCAAGATTGTGAGACAAGGCTTTTACTGGTCAACCATGGAAGTTGACTGCGCGAAGCTGGTAAAGCACTGTCATGACTGTCAAGCACACGAAAATTTGAACCATCTGCCGCATACAGAGTTGCACGGGCTGTCAGAACCATGGCCTTTCTCGGCTTGGGGAATAGATATGATCAGAGAGATTCGACCGAATGCATCGAATGGGCATCACTTTATAGTAGTGGCCGTAGACTACTTTTGCAATGTTACAGCAAAGCAGATGGTGAAGCCGAATCTTTCTGCAATGTTACAGCAAAGCAGATGGTGAAGTTTATAGCTCGGAATCTCATTTGCCGGTATGGTATGCCGCACCATGTGGTCACGGACAATGGAGTCCAATTTCAGGGAGAAACCAAGGCGATGCTACAGAAGTATGGAATCGGCCATCACAAGTCCTCACCATACAGGCCGCAGGCTAATGGGGCAGTCGAGGCAGCCACAAGATGATAAAGACGATCTTGGAAAAGATGACTGAGAATTACAAGGACTGGGCTGACAAGCTACCATACGCCTTGTAGGGATATAGAACATCGGTGAGAACGGCAACAGGAGCCATGTTGTATTCTTTGGTTTATGGAATGGAAGCGGTACTGCCGGTGGAAGTTGAGATACAGTCCATGCGGGTGTTAGCAGAAGCATAGTTGCCTGAACAATAGTGGACCTCGCAAAGGTTTGAACAGTTGGCTCTGATGGATGAGAAGAGGATGAAGTCTTTACATCATATGCAGATCTATCAGAAGAGGCTGGCTCGAGCGTTCAACAAGAAGGTGCGTCCTACCAAGATCAAAAAAGGTGATCTGGTACTCAAGCAATCAAAGCCATCAACTACAGACCCGAGAGGAAAGTTCAGGCCGAATTGGGAAGGACCATACATCGTTCAGAAGGTAATGGGAAATGGAGCAGTGAAACTGTCGGACTTGGAATGGAATGAGTTCATAGATCCGATCAATGTTGACAGATTGAAACTGTATTTTGCCTGAGGGACAGAAGGCTGAATAGTCACCCACAGAAGACCTAACCCAACGGGATAAAAAGAACTCATGCATGCATGTATACATATAACCCATTATTGCATTCCTTTTTGCGTGTTTTGTGTTTTTGTTTTACATTCACAGGTTTCGAAGAAGAAAAGAAAAAGCGGCAAAGACAAGCTAATCAGAAATAGCGAAAGCACTGTATTGAATTTGGGTAGAAATCCTAGGGTTGAGGTCCACATCGTTGTTAAGATTCAGATGGTAATCTGAGGGTTGAGGCCCATTTTGAGTTTGAGTTTCGGGAATGGATCCTAGGGGCGAAGCCCACATGGACAACTGTAGAAAGGAATAGTTCTTAGAGTGAGTGAAAAAAAAAATTGAAATTGAAATGAGTGATAGAGAAATCTTTGATGGGTAAACATATGTCTGGTGATGACATTGTGTGCTGTAGGGAGAAGCCATAGAAACGAGAAGTGCGAGACGCGCTCTTATCTGGTATTCAGAATGGATTGATCTCGGCTAGACTCATAAAGAACTTGATAAAGGTATCTCAACAGTAGAAGCCTGAACGGTTGATGAGATGACTAGTTGAAGAGATGGTGGATCGGTGAATGACGGTTTTCCTGGATGTCCACACTGATTTGCCTTTGCTTCAATACATGATATGGTTGGAAATTAAAGAAAAAAAAGTCTCTGCAATGAAAAGAAAAATAGATCGCCTAAAACCAATGAGCGTGAAGCTACCCATGGGCGAGTATTAGGACCACCATGAGGAGAAATACTACCTTAAAGGGTAGGTGTGTCAAGAAAAAAGAAAGAAAAAAAAGAGAGACAAAAAAAAGAGAAGTCCCAAGTGAAAAGAAAGAGACGATGCAATAAAAGAAGACCATATCATGTTGAGTATGCTACAGTAATCACAGAACGTGACCCAGACATCCAGATTGGTTAGACCCACTGGTCCGATTCTCCGAAGTGAAATCATCGAGTTGGCTGACTTAAGGAATAAGCTGCGAAAGAGCCTTAGCACACACACACTAGGGGTCTAGTTCAGATCAATCGTTCAGAAGATTAGGTTTGAATGTGTCGAATACTTTGAAGATTCTTTGGCTTTGACACAAGCACCCGTTGAGGACAAAAATATGTTTAGCTATCAAGATTATCCCGAACAGAGGCACTACAGTATGTTGAAAAAGAGTATCAGCATCAGTTTCTGCCGGGTATGGCATTCTGGGGGCGAGGCCCACATCAGTTCAGTATCAGTTTCTGCCGGGTATGGCATTCTGGGGGCGAGGCCCCACGTCAGTTTAGTATCAGTTTCTGCCGGGTATGGCATTCTGGGGGCGAGGCCCACATCAGTTTAGTATCAGTTTCTGCCTGGTATGGCATGTTGGGGGCGAAGCCCACGTCAGTTTAGTATCATTTTCTGCCGGGTATGGCATTCTGGGGGCGAAGCCCGTGTCAGTTCAGTATTAGTTATGCCGGGTACAGCATTTTGGGGGCGAGGCCCACATCAGTTCAGTATAAGTTTAGATAGATACGGCACTCCGGGTATCGAGGCATCAAATCAGCCAGATACGGCACTCCGGGTATGGAGGCATTAGATCAGCCAGGTACGGCACTCCGGGTATGGAGATATCAACTACGACACCCTATGTACGGGGTTAGCATTCAGACATTTGTGGCACTCTAGGTATGGAGGCGTCATTGCGACACCCTAGGTACGGGGTTAGCACTCAGACATTTGTGGCTCTCTAGGTATGGAGACGTCCCAACGACACCCTAGGTACAGGGTAGCACTCAGACATATGTGGCTCTCTAGGTACGGAGACGTCACTGCGACACCCTAGGTACGGGGTTAGCACTCAGACATTTGTGGCTCTCTAGGTACAGAGACATCACTGCGACACCCTAGGTACGGGGTTAGCACTCAGACATTTGTGGCACTCTAGGTACGGAGGCATCACCGTGACACCCTAGGTACGGGGTTAGCATTCAGACATTTGTGGCACTCTAGGTACGGAGTCGCCACTGTGACACCCTAGGTACGGGGTTAGCATTCAGAAATTTGTGGCACTCTAGGTATGGAGTCGTCACTGCGACACCCTAGGTACGGGGTTAGCATCCAGACATTTGTGGTACTCTAAGTATGGAGTCGTCACTGCGACAACCTAGATACGGGGTTAGCATTCAGATATTTGTGGCACTCTAGGTACAGAGTCATCACCGCGACACCCTAGGTACGGGGTTAGTACTCAAACAACAACAACACCACTGCGGCACTCTAGGTACGGAGACGTAACCACGACACCCTAGATACGGGGTTAGCACTATCAATTCAACAAAGCAGGCGAACCATGTGGCAGCTGGCGAGCCAGGTAAGTAAAAATGCATTGCACATACTTTGATAGGAATTGTCATTGTCACACACTACACAAGTCCCATCAAAGTGGGGGCGACTGTAGGCATTGTATTTTTGCATATCAGCCCGATGATGAGTCTCGTATGGAGACAACTACTTCTTTAGTCATGAAAGCCGTGGGAACCAGACGTTTGAAGGTAAAGTTGGAAATTAGAATTTTTTTTGGATTTATCCAAGATTGTTTAGCTTCGGTTGCTTGTTGGACTTCTGTTTCAAAGCTTACCTAAGGCCCAAAACCCAAACCAAACCCAAACCAAACCCAAAATAGCCAAGTCAAACCAAGCCAAACCAAGTCAAACCAAGCCCATGCCCAAGGGGGTGATTCACGCCCATATTGTCTTTATTTAGGTATATGCATATTTATCACATGCTAAAATCTTGTAAAATCCTTACCTAAATAAAAGAAATCAAATCAAATCCCTACCAAATCAAATCCAATCACAAATCCAAATTAGGAGATCCATTCCTTGTTAGATACCAATTAGGAGATTCTTTCATATTCAAATTAGGAAAGTCTTCTCTCTTTGCCTATAAGAAAAGGCCTTCACCCCCCATTCACAACCCTAGCTCACATATCCCTCTCAAGCACGTCCAAGCACCTTGTGACGCCTCCATCACACGCCCAGAACCCTCCTTCAAGCCTCCATTACCGCAACACCAAGCCGAGACATCTCCATTGCCGCATCTCCTCTCCTCACCAATCCCCTTTCACGCCCAAGTCTGAAGCACAGCCCTCCATTGCCGAGTTCCAGCCATCATTCACAGCCCTAAAACACCTTAAAATAAGCCTCAAACACAGCCTTAAAGTCGTGCAAAACATCCCTCAAAAGCAGCCCCAATTGTGCGCCCAAGTCAGCCCTGAAAACGGCTTCACTGCACTAGTGAACTGCCGAGTTTAGCTTACTGTTCTGGTCAGTATTTGCCGCATCCTTAGCCCACAAAACAGTCCAAAATCACCCAAACACCATCCCAAAAACCTCCAGAAGTTTCCCTAAAAAATCCTTACAAACGCACCCCCCTAAGCCTTCAAAATCACCCAAAACAGTCCACTAAATCAACAAAAACAGTGACCTGAAAAACAGCAGCAAAACGGACTTAAAACAGCACCCCAAGCATCAAAACAACGAGGAAAAACATTGAGCAAACAAATCGGAAAAGTATCGGATCATTCGCCCTTCCAACGGACGTGTAACGCCCTTTCTCGAGACGACAAAAGAGGTTAGACCTGAGGACACCCTTTTTCTTATATTCTTTCGTTTTATTTTATTTATTTTAAAATATTATTGCATGAGAGTCGTTTGAGGCATGATTTGATTGTTGGATGAGCGGGACATATGTTCCCTTTTGTGGTATATCGGATGGAAACCCGGACGTAAATTCCATAGCCGATTCTGAATGGACGGTAGTATGGTCTGCACTCGGGATACAATGCCACGTACCACTTATGATACATTTATCTCGTCTCATCCAAATTTGTATTTGAGCATGTTATAGTCCTTAGGTTATTCGTTTATTGTTTTAAGCATGTTTTAATTTAGTTTTGTTATTTAAATTTAAAGTATGATTGTGTTCTTTTTATACATGATATTTAGTTTAGTTTATATTTATGTTTAAGTAATTATTTGTTTACGTTGGTTTGATGGCTTAATATGTTTGATGTGTGCTATTGCGTGTTTGTTGTTTAAAGACTTACTTTCAAGCATGCAAACTTAGATTAGGAGTTAGTTAGACGGAAGCATATTAGATCTAGGTGACCTTTGAACATGATTATTGAGTAGATGTGGTCGATTTATTGCAAAAATTATATCATCATAATGACATAAGTAAGGGACCATTCTGAACCCAACGGTTTGATGTCTTCCCTTGCGAGGGGTGAGTGCGGCCTTAAACCTTTGTCCCGGTCACACCGGATGGCGACTCCATTATTCTTCGGTTTAGTTCCCCGCGGACTACTCCATACTCTCAACTAGGCCGTGAGTCTAGAACAGCATGCGTCGCCCAAGTTTTATGTCCTACAACTCCCGTCGGCCATACGAACGCGCTGGTGTCGATGAAATTTTGATCGGAGCTACTGTTCATTGTGGGTTTACTGTTCACCACAGCTTTCTCCCTCGTTTCGCAAGCCACCGACCGTTGTTCGGCGAAATCAACCCCGCACACTCGTAGTACTCGTCGAGGGATTCGATTTGGTAAGTGGCTTGGGCCGTGAAACGAACCAACGAGCCGAATCCGGTTAACCCATTACGCGCCTCTTTCTCCTTCAAAACTCGCCGTCCACCAGCAATCCAGAGTCTCCGCTGGCCACCAACAGACGCAGGGTGGCCGACGGTGACCGGGAAGTGGCCGGTGCGAGCAAGGGCGAAATTTAGAGGGAAGGGGGTCGGGTGGAGGAAGCAATAAACTTTTGCCAATTTTGCCATTTCTTAAAACTTCAAGGCTTTATATACTAGGCTAGAAATTATCAAATGAGTCCCTGCGAATTTACTGATCAGCCCCCTATTCTGGAACCTTCTGGAATATCGCAATTTCGGAGCCCTTCTGATGCGATTCTCGAAAAGTGTTCAACATGAAAGTTGTCCGTCTCAGAAAAATGAGTGTGATAGTTCAAGAATCGACTCGATCTGAGTTCGTTTACTCTCTTCATGACCAAAACCACAAATTTTACGCGTTTTACGAAAATCGCGTAACTGACTTTTGATCCTTCGCGTTTTCTAATGCGACGTAAATTCATAATATAATATTCCAACTCATATAACATCACTTAAACTTTTATTCTTCATCATCATCATGCTCCGAGACTAAAACAACCGTCCGGAAATCTTTTAGAACAATCCCGAAAATCTGGGATGTTACAGATTTCGAGGCCGATTCTTTATCCCTAGTGGAGTCACCAGACTGTAGGACACAGAACTTGGGCGACCATGCTGTTCTAGGCTCATGGCCTAGTTGGGAGTGTGGAGTAGCCCGCGGGGGACTAAACCGGAGAAAAATGGAGTTGCCACCCAATGTGAACCGAGAAAATAAGATTTAAGGCTGCACTTACCCCTCGCACATGAAGAACCGTTGAGTTCAGAATGGCCCCTTACTTATGTCATTTGTGATGATATGATTTGTGCAATGAACCAACCGAGTCTATGCAACATATATTCTCAAGGATAACCTAGATCTAATACGCATTCATCAAAATAACTCATAATCTAAGTTTGCATGCTTGAAAGTAAGTCTTTGAATGGTAAACACACAATATCACACAAAAGCACATTGAACCATTAAACCAAAATAAGCAAATAACTATTTAAACATAAACATAAACATAACTAAAAAAAATATCCTGCATAAAATAACGTAGTCATGCTTTAAAAATAAATAATAAACTGGGCTAATGCATGCTTTAAATAATAAATATCCTACGAACTACATCATGCTCAAATACAAGTTTGGATGAAACGAAGTATGTGTCTCTTAAGTGGTACGTGGCGTTGTATCCCGAGTACAAACAGCACTACCGTCCATTCGGATTCGGCTACGGAATTTACGTCTGGGTTTCCATCCGATATACCACAAGAGGGAATACATATTCCGCCCATCCAACATTCACATCATGCCTCAACAAACGACTCTCATGCAATAATATTTTAAAATAAATAAAAGAAACGAACGATAATAAATAAAGAAAGTGCCCTCAGGTCTAACCTCTTCTGTCGTCTTTCGAAAGCGCATTACACGGCCGTCGGAAGGGTTGATATTTCGTAACTTTTCTGGTTCACAAATCCAACGTTTTCCTCGCTGTTTCACTATCTCGGACTGCAGTTTTGACTCCATTTTGCTGTTGTTTTAATGGTATTTTCTAGTCACTATTTTAGGTTAATTTGGGGACTGTTTTGGGCAGTTTTTAGGTGTAGTTTTGGGGGTTTTTTACGGGTTTATGCGATGTGTATTAGTGCTATTTCTGTGGTAATTCCAGGATTGGATGCGTGGGGAATTTACGTGGGAAGTGAAGAGTATTTGTGTGAGGGATGCGTACAGGGTTTGTGTGTGAATGACCGTCTGTGAGGATGAGTACGTGAAGATGAGTGGCTGTGTGGTGATGGTGTTATGTGAAGGCAGTGCGTGAAGTTGGAGGCTTGTGCTGAATAGGGCTAGGTGGCGAGAGAGTTGGCTTGTGGACTGAGTGAGGACGTGCGTGGACTGAATGTTATGGCTATGGGGTGTTGACGTGTTTGGGGGGTAGCGGATTCAAGGATTTACATGTTAAGGGGCTATTAATTCGTGAGTGGGGTGAGGGTGCTGGTCAATGGGCAGTCTGTGTGGCGTGATCTGTTGATACGTGAATGAGGCGTGTGGTGTTTTGAGTGGCTATGAAGGGCTGATGAATTGAACTGTTGGCAGTGTAAATGCATGAATGAGGCAGTGGGCTCGTTAGTGGGGGATAGTGTAGAGCAGTGAAGGGAAGCATGTGTGTTGTTGAATGGGAGTGAGCTTAGAATTTTAGGGTTGATTCTTGGGTTGATTTCGTGAGAATGAGCCAGGGTTATTAGGGTTGGTTTAGGGTCTCTTTTATAATGGTGGGTTAGGGTTATCCTTAATTGGGTAGGAAATGGAGATTGTGTATTGATGGGGAAGATTTGTGATATCTTATGAGATAAGTAAAATCTTTTAATTAGAGAAGTGTTTTAATTTGATTTGATTTGTATCTTTTAATTAGGGAATGTATTTTAAGTGGATTAGGAAAGTATTAGATGGGATTTCTTTAATTTGGGAAGGGATTTATTTATTTTGGAATGAGATTTACTTTAATTAATTGGATTTAATTTAATTTAATTTAATTTGTGTTTTAATTATTTGGATCGGGCTTGGGCGAAATGGGCTTGGTCTATGGTTTGTGGGGGTTTTGGGCTAAGGGTGTGTTTTAAAACAGAGGTCCAACAAGCGAACCTGAAGCTAATCCAGCGAGTTAGATCCAACAATGTGTCAATTCTTGACTTTTCCCTTCCGACGTCTGTTTCCCGCGGCTTTCACAACTAAAGAGGTAGTGTCTCCATACGAGACTCATCATCGGGACTTACATGCAGAAATGCAGTGCCTACATTTTTCAACACAACTAATAAAAATAAAATAAAATAAATGAAACTAAAAATTAAAGTCTACTAAACTAAAACAAAAATAAATAAAGTAAACACAAAAAAAAAAAAAAAAAATAAAAAAAAAAGTATAAACCAAAATAAAAAGAATTAATTAAAAGAGAAATAAAAAAAATCTAAACAAAAACTAAAATATTAAAAGAAAATAAATAAGTGAATAATAAATGAATAAATAAAAATAAAATAAAATACTAATAAAAAAATGGAACGAAGTTACCGCTTCGTTGTTGACTAAGAAAACCCTGCTCCTTTAAGTTGTAAACCGTCTCCCCGGTAACGGCGCCAAATTTTGATTGCGCCTAAAAATAACTTGCGGTTGTCGCAGTATAGTTGGGGTGTCGATTCCTCAGAGAGATGGTTACATAAACTAATTTACTCAAACAAAAACGTTAACAGTAACTTAAATAAAGAAAATGAAGGAATTGATAATTAAAGTAAAAACTATAGAAAAGTTTACAGGATTTTATCAGTAGAGAAATATGGCAAAGCATCGAGAATCCCTCTTGTATCAAACTCCTATATTCAGTTATTAATTCCTGTTATTACTCAATTGAAGGTTTCACATCTCAAACCAACAATCGAAAAATATTCAAATCTGCTCTTATTAAAAATTCTAAGTTAATCAATGGTTATTTTATCTATGTTAACAGCATACAAAAGTCATCATTAGGAGTTATCTAACGTCGACAATATGCCCTCAGGCCATACCACAGTAGAAAATCAACACATAAAATGACTTTTACTAGTCACAACTAAGTTCGCAAATCACACATAGAAGAAGCGTGACTCGATCTATATGGGAGTTTGACAAAACATAATTTTTGGATTCAAGAATCGAAAGATAATAGAAAATAACAACCATCAATTATATTAAACGTTAAAAGGTTCTTAAGAAATCAATAACATAAATATAGAATTAAAATACAAGATTCCATCCTTAGCTTTGCCTAGAGATTAGTTCTTCATGGAAGAAAGAGATGCAGCCTGAATAGATTGGAGAGACGTCATGATTTCCTTGAAGTTCTTCGTGCTTCCTATCTACGAATTGTGTTTTTTTACTCTTTTTATTTGTTTTTCTCTGATTTTCTCCTCTTCTAGGTTTTAGGACGAAGTTAGGTTTATATAGAAAAGTCATGGAATCCAAAATTGCATTAAAAACGCACAACACAAATCCTGAAATAGCGGTTTCGCGTCGTGTCACGTGGATCGCGTCGTAACGTGCCAGAGACTTTGCAGGATGTTGTAATTGACTAGATCTCCTCGAGTACATGTAAATCGATATATTATGGGTCTCGTAACGCTTTCTAGATCAAAAGTTATAGCCTTTTTAAATTCAGTGTGTGGCTGATGCTCCCGCGTGTGTCTGATACGTCTTTTACGCTCTGAAACGTGTTCAATTGCTCCATTCTCCTTGATCCATTGCTTCCTATTAAAAAATCACAAAATGAATCTAATTAAGATTAAAACACATGATGATAAAGCTGAGTTAGCAGTGTTCTAAGTACACTTTCATGCACTTTTCAACACCTAAATTAGACATTGTCCCCAATGTCTTAAGAAGTAGAAGAAGAGTTTAGAAACGGTACCTAGTCAGCTGAAATTATAAATCTAAAAGAAAATTAAAGGTTAAGAACCAGATTTATCTGACGCTTCTTACCACGATCATTATCATATCAGTTTATCTTGGAAATGATAGGGTCAATTTGTGGTTCAAATGCTAAAATTCGGTCAATTAAATCATTGGCAGTTCTAGCAATGAAGAGGATTTCTTTTATAGGTTTTGATACGAACCCATTTCTCTGTGTATCATCAAGAAACACACAAAGAAAATCATAAAATTCGTCGGTGTTAAATAGTCCAATTGGTTTCTAGTATATGTTCAGGTTCACCTAAGATATTACTGTAAAAATTTCTTCCATCGTACCTAAGCCACCTGGAAAATCAATAAAAGCATCAGCATAGTTAATCATTTCACCAATTGTTCGGACATACCTGGCACGATAAGTTCCTCTCCGTTTGATAGTCCTATCAGATTCACCTCTTCCAAGGTTTTTTGGATGATTCCCAGAACTTGACTACTTTCTTCATGTACGACCTTTGAAATGTACCTCATTAGTCCAAGATTTCCACCACCATATACTAGGTTCATATTCCTTTCAGCTATGACTTGACCCAATTCATGTGATGCCGCTATGAATTCTGGTTGAGAACCAACACTAGTATCGCAAAACATACAAATGTTTACAACTCATCTTCTTAAAGTTTCTTGCATTTTTTATGTATTTTTTTCTCAAGTCTGGATGCCTTCAAGAGTGCAATGATGAGTTGAATTTATAGAACTTGAAAAAGGGTGAGTAATAATAGTAATAGTACCTGCCAAATGATAATTATTAGCTAAACAGTCAAATATATCGTGAACGTCAAAAAGTTTGGATCCTGTCAGAGAAAATAAAAGAAAAGAACAAAAAAATCACAATTATTAGATAAATACAAAGAGATAATAATATTTATAAGAAGTAACTGCTTGAATGACATCTATGCGTCAGGGACAAGTTTCCCATCCAATTTTCTTATAAATTGGCAAATAGGGTCTTTAGAGTCAGATTCCCGAGACTTAAATATTGTCTTTCTTTTTGGAATTGTGCATGTAACATATGAATTGTGTGATGCACATGTCCAATGGGATGTGTCTGAAGAGTCAATGATATGTCATCCAAAGACTCCTTACTCAAGCCATCCCTAATGAATTTAATTTTATCTTCACGGTTATCAGACACCATTCCTAAAGAACGACAACAAGTATTACTTGTCATGCGTGCACATTATAGCAAACACATATTCTTTTAGTTCTTTTATTTTTAGCATAGTTTCTTATTCATAAACCAGACAGATATGACACAAAAGAATAAGAGAACTCACCTGCCAATCGGACCTGTGCTTCAATAATCCAACGAATTTCATTAGGAATACCTTTGATCATCAAAAGACTCATTTATTCCAAGCGAGATTTGTAGACTTTCATCAGAGAGTTTTGAAGGAGATAAGGATATTACTTATGAAAATTTACGCGAACGTCTTCCATCCTGAAATGTGACTTTACCTACAAAAATTAAACACACAAAAAATAAAACACACCAAATCGGAGTATATACACAATTTGTATGGGTTGCCTTCCTACTATCTCTAAGTTTAATGTCGTCAACTAGACATGACTGCCCGAACGTTAGACTTGATCTGAAAGTATGACACTTTCTTTTTATCGCTCCAATGATTCTCCCCAGTAGTGCTTGACATGCTTACTTTTAACCTTCAATGTTTCATTAGAATTGGAATCATATAACTTAACGGTTCTATCTGGTAAAACTTGAGTGATTAAGAATGGACTTGATCATTGTGATTTTAAACTTCCAATGAAAAATTTCAACCTTGATCTGCTGAACAATACCCGCTGCTCTGGTTCCAGTTGTATGCGCACTAACTTTTATTCATGTCTTTTCTTGGCCTTTTCTTTCTACAGTTTGGCATTCTCGAAAAGCTATATGTGGAATTCCTCCAATTCGTTGAGTTGGTGGAGTCTTTTCTCTTAAGTTGCTTGTAGTTCAAGATTTAACTTGTTCATTGTGCAGTACGCTTTATCTTCAGACAGTTGACATACTTTAAGTTTGTAGGTTGAACTTTGCTTTTCATTTGGATTGTGGATGGTGCTATTTCTCACATCAAGTCTGAAGCATTCCTCTTTATTTTCATTATTCGGGAATTCCATGGCTTTGAAAATATTGAATTTTACTTCTTGGTCATATACCCTCATGGTTAGTTCACCTTTTTGTACATCAAATAATGGTTCGACCAGTAACCAAGAATGGTCTCCCGAGGATGATGGGCACATCTTCGTCTTCCTCCATGTCAAGGATAATAAAGTCTACCGACCAGCACATCTTCAACTACACCTCTCGGAAATGTGAGTGATCTATCAGCAAGTTGTAGAAAGACTGAGGTGGGCATTGCTTCTCCAATTTGCAGTTTCTTGTAAATGGAAAAAGGCATCAAGTTAACACTAGCAACTAAATCAAATAGAGCCTTACTGAAGTTATGTTCTCCTATGATACATGGAATGGTGAAACTGCCAGGATCTTTCAACTTTGGGGGAAGCTTCATCTGAATGATGGCACTGCATTCTTCGATCAATGCTACTGTCTCGTAGTCTCCCAGTCTCCGCTTTCGTGAAATAATTTCTTTCATGAATTTTACATAGCTGGGCATTTGTTCCAATGCTTCTGCAAATAGAATGTTGATATGCAGCTTTTTAAAGATCTCTAAGAATCGAGCAAATTGTTTATCCAATTTGTTTTTCTGGAGACGCTGTGGAAAAAATGAAGGTGAAGTGAATCTTTCTCGATCATTTTCTTTTGTCTCTTTTTCCTCCATCTGTGGTTCAGCTACGATGCTTTCTTTTGGAACTTCCTCAGTGGATGCCTTGATTCGTTGATTTCAGAACCACTTTTCAAAGCGATGACATAACATTGCTCCCTCCCAATGTTTCTTGGATTTGGTTCTGTGTTGCTAGGAAGGTTTCCTTGCGACTTGTAACTCTAAGCATTGGCTAGTTATCCCATTTGATTCTCTAGTGCCTTTAAAGATGCTACTTGGCTATGAATTAATGCTGATTGGGATTGAAACATAGCATCATATGATGTTTCTAGAGAGTCCTATTTTGCTTCTAGCTTTTTCAAGTGAGCCAACATTTTTGTTATTCCTGGTTCTTTTCATACTCCTGGCTTTTTTTATTGGAATCCTGGTAGTGGATTGTTCATTTTCCCTGAATTATTGCTCCATGCGAAATTGGGATGATTCCTCCACCGTGTGTTGTAGGTGTTAGAATATGGATTGTTCCTCTATTTGTTGAAATTATTGATATAATTCACCGTCTCATCATGTTGGTTTGTCTCTGGTGCTCCTCCATATGGTGAACTTATGGCTCTAGCGATGTTTACAACTTACGTGCTAAGTGTTTCCATGAATTTACACATATGTTACAGCTTGTCATTCATTACTGTGTTGGCTCCAACTTTATAAATTCATGCGATTCGTTGAATCATGCTCCTTTCTATTGGCCACAATGAATTATTATTGGCCATTTCTTCAATTAAGTCACAAGCCTTATCTTCTCCTTTTGCCATTAAAGCTCCTCCAACAGCAGCATCAATTTTGGTTTTCATTAATCCATTAAGTCCATTATATAAAGTTTGGACTTGTAGCAAAATTACAATCTCATGTGAGGATATTTTTTAAGCAAATCCTTGTATCTTTCCCAAGCTTCGCAGAAGAATTCTGAATCATATTGAACAAAGGATGTGTCATTCCTCAGTTTTGCAGTTCTGGCTAGGGGAAGTATTTTGCAAAGAATTTGGTGGCTAGAGTGTTCCAAGTTGTAATGGAACCTGTTGCTAGTGAATGTAGCCAAGCCTTAGTTATGTCTTTCAAAGAATATGGGAAAACACACAGTCTTATTGTTTTTTCAGCCGCTCAGTTGTAGTTGAATGTGCCGCAAACTTCCAAGAAGTTGCTGATGTGGGCATTATGATCTTCAGTTGAATTCCCCCCAAACTGAACTGACTACTGTATCATCTGAATGCATGTTTTGATGTCACACGCATTTACTGGTAAGAGAGGAAGTACAATACATGAAATAAAGCCGTCAACCACCGGAATAGTTCTTTCTCGAATGGGAATTGGCGGTACAACCTCCAATGGTTCAGGTTCCATGTTGATCAGTGCTTCTTCGCCTTCTTACCTTTCTCTTCTCAACTGTCTGATAGTTCTTTCAATTTCTGGGTCAAGCGGACAGATTTTAAAATTTCTGGTTCTTCTTATGTAGTGACTGAGAACCTGAAACACAAGAAAACAAGAATAATAAGTAAAAATAAATTAGACACAACTAAGGTATCTAACCCTAAAATTAATATTAAAAGACAAATAAGTCCCCGGCAACGGTGCCAAAAACTTGATTCGGTGGTAAACACTCACGTTACGCAAGCGTATATATCGTTCGAGTAGTATAAATGTATCGATCCCACGAGGACTTAATACCTTAGCTATCAATTTATGAAGTAAAATGTTTACAAGTACCTAATAGATTGGTTTATTGATTAGATGGTTATTTTAAACTTAAAGACAAGTAATTAAAACAGTACGAAAGTGAATTAAAGGAAAAATCAATATTATAAAACTATCTAGGGTTGTGAGTCCTTCCAATATCTTTTAAAGATGAAGTGATTATCTCATGTTTATGCAATATATCGGTTTATTAACCTAGAACACGAATATAAGCAAAAGCCTATGTCGATGGTCAGATGCAAACATTAAGTATAACCCAATTAATCATATATCTATATTAACCAAGTTACCTGAATTCATTAAGATTAAGTTCCAATTGTGACTACCCCGCCCGACAGAAATATGTCTATCCTGGAAAGAAATCTATTAAGGATTGTCTATGTTAGGGATATGCCCTATACCCAATTTATGGATGGGTTAGATGTACATGTATTTGTAAATTTTCATTAATTAATAAAATGACAATCTTTATTATACGTGTCTTACATAACTTATATGAATCATCAACACTATAATAAAGCCCTTGGAATAATAAGACGATGGCTTCCACGCCTCATGAGAATCATTACTCTTAAATATTCCTAGTCATAGTTTTGTGAATAATCTGGGCGTTCACAAAGCGGAGAGACTAGCATGATGATATGATCCGCCCTTAAGTGGGGTAACCGATCTTATAGGCTATAGTGGAGATCCATCTGTTTAGTGTATCACATAGATACATGAGTTAGTCGTGTCCATCGAACTGACCGCCGAAAATTTACATATGGAGTGTTTATCCCATGTGTCTCTGAGAACTTTCATGTATCGATTTTATGACTAGTCCTTAGACTTAAGGTCTTTACAATAGTATGTGTGGTTCAAATAACTTTGACATTCTCCTTCCCTGATTTAAAAGATCCGATCATAAGGGTATGATTGGGTCATCTGTTGAAACACATGAAGTTTGTAAAGATATAACAGAGAATCGCCACTCTCTTAGATAATATTTTCTTATAAGAGTAGTATTCCAGTTCGCGTAGTATTCCAGTTCGCGGGTTGACATGTGTGATCAGTACTTGAGACTGCGGCCAAAACAGAAGAATCATGTGAGATTCTTGGGTTAGCACGATTCATGACACTATCAACATCATACCTTTGACCATATGGGTAGATATTTTCCATACCCTAGGTCAATAGGTGGGGATACAGTGAGGCGAGGGACCGTATCATATGTAAATCACATACAGAATGGGTATATATATCTTTCCTTCTCATTTGGGGTCTTGGCATGTTGTTAGATGCTAACCTTGGTCATTGAAACCGAACGACCATCTGATTGGAGGATAATTTATGTTCAATTAAATTATCATGATTCATTTCATGTCCCAAAAGGTCACACATAACAAAGTCGAAATCAATGGTTAATAGTGCACAAGAGAAATATAACAGCATATATGATTGTTTTAGGAATTATTCATAAATGGTTCAATGTGTTTAATTATTGAACAGATCATTTATGAGGTTCCATAGTGGCTTAGGGATTGGTGAATGACGATATGGGCACTTTGGGAATTGAAATAGAAAAATTAAAAAAAAAATCTATTCACGTGAATAGTAATATGAATAGTAATGTGAATAGTAAATATTTTGATGTTATTTGTTTTGAATTCCAATTCGGCCCAAAATCTTATTAGGGTTTTATAATCTCATTAAAATATTTACTAAGATTAAATTAGTTTTTATCTCACATCGGATTCTTAATTAATTTTGATTGTCTTTGGAGCACTATAAAAACCCAAAGAATTCTTCACAAATTTTTACACCAAAACCTTTCATATCTTGGGTTTATATAAGTGAACAACTCTAAAGTTTAATAGTAAGCCACTGATTTTGAGGATCCTTAAGTCTATTTACCTATAGGAACCTCGAGTTAAAAGTTTTGAGGTATTTTCCTAGGTTAGCACCAAGGGAAAAATACCCACGCACTCGATGAGTAGTCTTGCCGTTGAGTTTTGGCTTTGGTGTGTGCATCTTTGGAGGCCACACACTTGGGTGGTTCTTTGGAACGTGGAAGAGCGTGCTGAGTTCGAGAAAAGCTTGTAGATTGGAGGGAAGATTGGAGGAGTTTTCAGTTCAAGTAAGTCTTCTTCTTTCTTTAATTTAATTATAGTTCTTATGATAGTTAGCATGTTTAGGTTTATGTTCTTTGCATGTTTTATGAGTTTTTTGCTTATAATATTTAGTAACATGCCTAGGCTTGTAGAATAATCAAAACAAATGGGTCTTGGGCAAAGGGAAAGTGGCATAATAATTTTAATTTTCCACTGCGCACTCGCGGCCACTTTCCAATAGTGGTATCAGTACGCCATTTTTATTTTGATTAGTTCTCTCTCATTTGAACTCGAAATTGGGTGTGTAAAAGCTCGTTGGAAAGCTAACACCCTGAACTTAATTTTAGACACAAGTTTTACATGATTTGGTTAAGATTTGAATTTTGAAACTGCATTCTAAAGTTCACGCGCCTGCAGAAAAACGTGAATAGTAAATTTATTTGAATAAAATAAAATGCAATATCATAATTAAATATTAATCAAAGTTATTTAATGCTTAAAATAATTCCAACATATTAAAACTCATATGCTTGATGATTCTATGTATGATTAGAATTGGAATGATTATTTTAGGGTGCAAGCATCTAGAAACTTTATAAGGAAATAGAGAGGGTATTACTTATCCCTTAGCTAAGTAATTATTCCATGATGAACTTAGAGATTTATTACCTTTAAGGCTAATAAATATAAATCACTTGTTTATAATAAAAGTCATTATAAAATATACAAGTGGGGTGGGACCAAGGCGTTAATAAAACTTTCCAAACTAAAGTTAATATAACCAAAGGTATTACTAGAGTTAGATAATAATTTGGTATCTTCCTTCACTCATTACCTTTTTATAGCCAAAATGAAAAGCTGTGAAGACATCTAGATAATCATTTACTCAAAGTTTATTTTAAAGCATATTTAAAGTGTTGGACTAATTTGGAGGATCTATTGTTTATTTCTGTCACCAAGGCGATAAGAGCCTAAGATGTAAGGGTATTTAAAGAGTTCGCTCCACCCTCCCTCTGGGGAATTTTCAATGGAGGAATTTATTTGACAGTTATTCACTTAAACTTGCTACAATCCTCAGTAATAATTTAAGGCTAAAATTTGCCTACCATTGTAAAGTATAGACCCAAATGGCTTAAACCGTATTGGCAGGACTAGGCTTTACTAGACTGACCAATACCAATTTGTCCCTAAATCGTACTATTGACAATGGTTTGACTTTTCTGAGTCATAAGATGCAGCAACCCTTGGGCATGGTCTTATAACTTAGTGGCAAAGATTGGGTGTCCACAAGACTAGCATAAGCTATGGCATGTTTGATTGCCCAACCCAATGATCAAGGAATTGTGATTTATATCATAAATTAATTGGGAACCTACCTAATTATCATATTTTATAACGATCGGCCCTAGTCGGAGTTATGAAATGATGATAATGGGAACCTTGCCCACAAGAAATCCATCATATTGGGTTTGATGCGATTTGCTTAAATTTTAAACAATTTAGTGGGAGCAACTTCATAATAATAAAAGCCCATGTTATTATGAAACATTAATGAAAATATATTCCTAATTTTAGCATTCTCTTTTAACATGTGGGTTAAATATTTCACAAACATTCAAATGGCAAACATAGTATCACTTCGTTTCATGCTTGATGAGCATAAGCTCAAAGGGGACAACTATAAAGACTGGTTTAGAAATCTTGAAATTATATTACGACAAAAAATGAATTTCTATGTTCTTGAAAGACCATTTCCCCCTGAACCCGCAGAAGATGCTGACCAAAATACATTTGATGCTTGGAAGAAACAAGTCGATGATGATGAGCAAGCAGTTTGCATAATGCTTGGCTCTATGTCGGATGAACTTCAGAAAGCATACGAAGATATGGATGCTCAAACCATCATCTTTCACTTGAAGGCATTTTATGCAACTTCCGTTATTACCGTGAGATTCAAAGTATCATGTGCCTTATTCCAAACAAGGTATAAGGAATGATCTGTTAGTGGACAGGAGCTTAAGCTGATTCGCCACATTAAAACATTGGCCAACCTCGGGTCCATCATGGATCATGAGATAGGTCACGATCTAATTCTTCAGTCTATACCAAAAGACTTCTCTAACTTTATTATGCAGTTTCATACTTTATTATGCAGTTTCATCTGTCTGATAAAGAAGCTACTTTAGCAGAATTACACAATCTGATAAAGCAAGCAGAGAATGACTTGAAACCGGTTAAAATCTCCGTCATGCTTACGAGTACGGACTTGAAGCCATGAGGCCTAAAGAAAAATAAGGGTAATGGCAAGGCTCCAGATCACCTAAAGCCCAATGGCAAGGTGGAGAAGAAAAAAGGGAAAGAGGAAATGTTTCTTTTGTGGAAAGAATGGTCATTGGAAGAAAGACTGCAGATCCTTGAAAGCCAAGGAAGCTATGGAAGCCCAATAGGCCAAGAAGCCCAATGCTTCAGGTAAATTGTATATGATTGAACTATATTCTCAAAACTCTGAACCTTCTACTTGGGTGCTTGACAACGGTTGTGGGACTCACTTGTGTAACAATGTGCAGGGCCTAAGAAATAGTAGGAGACTCCGTCATAGGGAGGTTGACTTACGCATACGTAATGGAGCAAAACTGGTTGCATTGTGCGTGGGAGTTTTATCGAATGGTTTAGTTTTAGACTTGGAAGATTGTGTTTATGTATCTTCTCTAGTAAAAAACATCATTTCAATTTCTTCTTTATGTAATAAAGGCTTTTCATGCCTAATAAGTTGTAATGAATGTTCTATTTATTTCAATGAAATAAAATATGGAGATGGTATTTTGAATAATGGTATCTATGTCTTACAAACTAACAAAGGATGTACCTCGAATAATCTTAATGAATCACTTCTATGGCACAGTCGTTTAGGTCATATCAATGAAACAAGATTAACTAAGCTACATAAGGATGGGTATTTCAGACCCTTCAAATATGAACCTTATGGAACTTGTGAGTCTTGTTTACTTGGTAAAATGACCAAATTACCCTTCAAATGTAAAGGACAGCGTGCAGCGGAGACATTAGAACTCATACACTCTGATGTATACGACAGTCACTCTTCAGTTACCCCGTTTCCCACAGTTTAGGCAGACATCTTGGGATATATCCTTTGTCTTCCTAGAAGACTGTGATGATTTTGCCTTTGCCCTTTTCTATAACTCAGAAGCCTTTGGCCAAGCCTTGGCCTTCTAGAATATTGAATTATGATGCGCCTTACGCTTCTTGCCTTATTGCAAAATTTGGTTTCGGCTCCTTAAGCATAGCCATTAACTCTCCAAGAATTATTTATTACAATTAATGCTTCTAAGGTTTAAGTATAAACCTATGAAGATCCTTCAATTTCTATATCATGGTATAAGGATCTAATCCTTAGTTCTGACTAAGAAATTAAGGAGTCATTATGACAAGCTTAACAGATTAGGCACTAAAGTTATCATCATATGAATCTTCCAAAGATCATGCTCTACCTTTTGCTTAACTCATGGCTTAGGCCGAAGAGGTTATTTTATCAAATAAAGTAACTTCTTAGTTTTCAGGACTATCTTGAAATTTAATTCCCAATTTAAAAATCAAAGTCGTTTAAACACATTTTCACCAGGATTATGTTTTTAAACACTAATCTTTCAGTTTTTCCTTGATTCTAATAGTCCAACTATTTAATCAATGATATGAGGTACTATTTATTATAATGATTACTATAGTCTAACTATATAATCAACTATTCTTTAATTGGTTAAATTCAATTATATTGATTACTATAATCCAATTATAAAATCAACTATTTATTGAATTAGTTTGAATACAGTCCAACTGTTTAATTAAAATAATATTTACATATTAGTCCAACTAATATATTAATTTATTTGATGAAATATGAAATGTGCACGTATGGTAAGTATCTAAACGAAATTGCTAATCTAATACTTGCCTCCCATTATTTTTCGGTGAGCCTCTAACCCTCTGTTGAGTACTCGGGAAACCTTGTTTCCTAGTGGGCTAGGATCCCGTTAAATAACACACAATCTTGACTTTGGCCAACAAATTGTATGATACTTAACTAGGTAGATCTCTAAGATCAATTGGATCTCATCCAATTCCTAGATCCAGTAGGTGGACATCCAAGTCCGAAATATATATCTTATATATGCCAATATATCCAATATATTGTCTAACCTTTTTCCTCTGAATCAATTAAGCATTGGCTTTGGCACAACAAACTTAATGATCCCAGTTAAACGGAACCCATTAACCAAGGAAAGCTTCGTAATCAATGTCGATGGACAAGAAGTGATCTTGACTTTGGCCAACAAATCACAACTTGGAGAAGACACCAATATGGAACAAAGCCTTCATGATTCAAACACATCCGTGATGGATAAAGGTCTTAACTTTGGCCAACAAACCAATGCCAGTCTTGGATCTTGAGTAAGATCACTCAATGGAAGGAAAAATGCTTAATATATTTTGAGGGTTTTTCGGGTGCAAATTGGCAACTAATTTATTATCTTTGTTAAGGTCTCATCATCATACACCCTTAAACATGCATTATAAACATATAATAAGGCGTGTAAGTAAATAATAATGATATGCGGATGGATACTTAAACACATTGATCCTAGATCAAATCTCTCCCTTTCCTCTTTCCCGCTAGCATAAGTATTACTTCTACCCGATTTCATAACACTTCTAAAGAAACCTCATTTACTTTGAGGGGAATAGGTGAGAAGAGAAATACATAGAGTAAGGAGGTAATAGGCTGGACACGCAGGTCCAATTTAATAAATTCTAAATTTATTACAATATTTTCCAAAATTGCCCCACCTATCTAATATCCATCTGATATACATTATTCATGCATCGCAATAATGTATTCACACAAGCATATTATCAATCAATCTAATCCAATTAATTAATCTGAATATTAATGACCATCCAATGTTCAAACAACGATTTTATTTTGCGCGAGTCAAACTCGTTTTGCGAATAAGTACTCAAAGTACGAATTCTTGAATTAAATTAAACTACAACATTAAAGCCAATTTAATATGTATTTAATACTAATTCAGTTATTTTATTCCAAATTAAATATTACACTTTATTAACGAACCTTTACGACTTAAATTCCAAATTTAATCGTTAAGGGTCTCAAAGCCCGATTAACATCCAATGTCAACTAATTAAAGTTTAATGGGCTTTCAATTAATTTCTTAAGGCGTGGGCTTCGGCAACCAAAGCCCAATCAAGGAATCACCCCATAAGCCTAGAAATCATTTTCGGCCCATTAGACCCAATTAAACTTTAAAGGCCCATTTGTCACAATTGGACTTTATGGATATCGTTTTGGGCCCAATTGAATCCAACCAATTTGCCTAAACAAAACTTGGCCTAACCAAGTCTATTAAGCCCAATTACAACTTTTCAAGCCCAAATCCATTTTAAGCCCAATTATTTAAATTACCAAATTCCAAATTTCATATCTAATTAACCTAAGTGTAAAGCCATAATTAATTAATCAAATTAACATTTTTAAAACATCAATTTACACAATTAATTATACTTATCATAATCAAAACATGTCCAACACATTTTAATCAAAATCAACTCATTTTCCATGCTTACTTAGTCACGACCATTTAGAGTTTTTCAAATCGATTCTGAATTCAATCCAATTAAATCCTAAATCAACATTCCTAACATGATTCTAACTCATCCATGATCAAAATCAAAAATACCATGACTTAGGGCATTAACATACATTCGGCCAAGCTATTGTATTTGGGGAAAATTTGTCCAATTCAAAATTCATCAAATTGACAATGCATAACACCATGTTATCGTCATTCAAGCATATATCAACAATCAATTTCATCAAAACATGCTCAAATCAATTTTACCCAATTTTAGCCCTAATCAAGTTTCATGCTCAAAATGGCTCTGATACCATTGTTGGGTTTCTATTAAGTCCCAATGATCAAATCAAGCAATGAAATACATGTGAATACACAAAGGAGAATGGAGGAATCATACTCACAATGAACGGATTGGATGCTACGAAGAATAAAACTTTTTCATCCTTGTTGTGGTGTTCTCGGCCAAGATAGATTTGGACTCCATCTTCATCTTCAAGCTCCAAGCTTTATCAATGGTGATTCCAAGCTCACAATTAGGTTTCCCTATCACTTTGTGTGTCTCTTTGTATGCTAGCACCTTGATGATTTGCCACAAATCATCCTAATATCTTCCTATCATTCTCGGCCAAGCAAGACATTTTGAAGAAATTGGTTTCAAAAACCAAAAATGAAATAGAGGAGAAAAGGCCTTCATGGCCGAATCTAGAGATGAGAGGGAGAGAGTTGAGTTGGTTTGGATTTGTGTATCTAATACACTTAATGAATTTTCAAATTCATTTTCCAATTTTTCTCTTCCCTAAAGTTAAAAAGTAAAAGGCATTAAAGCCTTGCCAACCACTCACATCACTATTCACATCACATCCTGTTGGACAAAATGACCCATAGCGTCACTATTTGCACAGATCATTGTGTTGTTGTAGCAAATTAACTATGTGACAAGGAAATTGCACTCTCATCATTTGTGATTAGATCACCATAGATATATAAATGAAGAGAGGTCCCTATGATTAGTTCCTGGACTGAGAATGATATGAGACAGTATCAGTCACCGAAGGATTAATCATTAAATATCCCTAGCCGGAGTATTATCGAGACTGGACATCGATAATGCGGAATAGGCTAGTATTGCACTTGTGTGCGTTGTGAGGGCACAACAGCATAGTTCTCATATATATAAGTGTTGGATACTTATGCAAGTGCGATAGGAGGTCGTGTTTCACCGATGGTACGGAAACAGCTTCGCTCTGGATAGACCCCTCGGAATCCCATTGGTATTATGACTAAGTGTCTATGGGAGGCCGAAATCAAGGTAGGTGTGTATAGTCTTAACCTGAGACTTGCACCGCTAATACTTACGATAATGATAGACTTTGGTCTTGGTGGTGAATGGCAGTGGGCTTTTTGGCTTCATTCGTCTTCAAATCGACTCAACCGACCGATGTGAGTATTCCACCATCTCCGTTGGTGTGTTCACACATTGTTTTCATTGCTTGTTTGATCTTGGGACCTAGAAACAAACTCAACAAATGGTATCAGAGCTATTGGTGCAAGCATGAAAACTTAGGGCTTAAAATTGGGTATTTTGTATTTGAGCATGATTTAATGAAATTGGATGTTTGAGCATGCTTAATATATGTCACATTGAAGATTGATTTGATCAATTTCAAGAAAATGTGTTTAGAACAATTTTCCCCAAATTTGTGATGTTGGCCGAATGTGTATAGAATTTAGGGTTCTTGGAATTTTTTGATTTTGATTTGTTTGATGAGTTGGAATCATTAAGGATAATGTTAATTTGAAACTAATTGGATTGGATTTTGAATTGAACATAAAATCCCCAAATTATTTCACTTTGGCCGAATGTCATTATGCCCTAATGTCTTGGTATATTTTGATTTTGTGACATTGGATGTATGTGAAATCATTTAGGATGTTGATTTGATGTCGATTGTGGGTTCGATTGGATTGAAACCAAATCGGACACAAAATCCCTCCTTGGCCGAGAGCATTGAAGCATGTCATGGGTTTGATTTTTTCATTTATGTGTTGGACATGTGATTATGATGTTTAGCATGATTAATTGGACTAATTAAGTGTTTTAGAAACATTGATTTAGGTGATTAATCATGTAATACACTTTAAGTAATTAAGTTGCGGAATTGGATTCATGTGATTTAGTTGTTTAGGCTTTAAATTGGATTTGGGCTTCTAATGTTGTAATTGGGCCTATTGGGCTTGATTTTATCAAGTTGGGTTTAGGCCAAATGGATTGGATCCAATTGGGCCCAAAACCACTTCCGTTAAACCCAATTGCGACTTAATGAACCTTTAAAGTTTATTTGGGCCTAATGGGCCAAGATGATTTATGGGCTTATGGGGTAAATCCCGGATTGGACTTTGGTTATCGGTTTGACCCGAGTTGACCAAAAGTCCATGCCTTAAGAAATCAATCAAAAGCCCATTGGACTTTAATTGAATTGACGTTGGACGTTAATCGGTCTTTTGACGCATTACGATTAGATTTGGAATTTAAATCGTAAAGATTTATTAAATAAAAGTGTAATATTTAATTTGGAATTGAATAGTGAATTAGTATTAAATACATGTTAAATTAGATTTAATGATGTAGTTTAATTTGATTCATGAATTCGTACTTTAAGTACTTATTCGCAAAAACGAGTTTGACTCGAATAAAATCAAATCGTTGTTTGAACATTTGATGATCACATAATTATCAGATTAATTAATTTGATTAGATTGATTGATAGCATGCTTATGTGTGTGAATACATGGTTGTGTTGAATGAATAATGCATATCGGATGGATATTAGATGGGTGGGCAATTTTAGAAATTGTTGTAGTAAATTTGATTTATTAAATTGGACCTGCGTGTCCAGCCTTATCACCTTCATTCTCTTTGTATTCTCTTCTCACATATTCCCCTCTATGTATATGATGTTTCTTTAGAAGTGTAGTGTAACGGGTAGAAGTAATACAAGTGCTAGCTTGAGTGAGAAAGGGAGAGATTTGATCTAGGATCAATGTGTTAAGTATCCATCCGCATATCATTATTATTTTATTTTCATACTCGCTTTATTATGTGTTTAGAATGCATGCTTAAGGGTGTATGATGATGAGACCTTAACACAGATAATAAATTGGTAGCCAATTTGCACGCGAAAAACCCTCGTTAAATATCAAGCGTCTTTTCCTTCCATTGAGTGATTCTTGCTCAAGATCCGAGATTGGCGGGGGTTGTTGGCCAAAGTCAAGCCCTTGTCCGTCGAAGATGTGCTTTAATCACGAGGCTTTGTACCATATCGGTGTCGTGTCCAAGTTGTGGTTTGTTGGCCAAAGTCAAGACCACTTCTTGTCCATAGACATTGATCACGAAGCTTCCATGTCAATGGGTCCGCGCTTGACTGGGATCACTAGGTTTGTTGTGCCAAAGCCAAGGCCTAGTTGATTCAGAGGAAAAAGGTTAGGGTATATATTCGATATATAGGCATATATTATATATGTTTGGGACTTGGATGTCCACCTACTGGATCTAGGAGTTGGATCAGATCCAATTGATCTTCGAGATCTACCTAGTTAATTATCATACAATTTGTTGGCCAAAGTCAAGATTGTGTGACATTTAACGGGATCCTAGCCCACTAGGAAACACGGTTTCCCGAGTACTCGACAGAGGGTTAGAGGCTCGACGAAAAATAGTGGGAGGCAAGAATTGAATTGCAATATTCGTTCAATTACTCGCCATACGCGCTCAAACAAATATCACTCGTCATATTAATTAAAAGTATTAGTTGGACTAATATTTTATGTTGTTTTAAAAATAAACAGTTGGACTGTATTATAGTTGATTATATAATTGGATTATAGTAATCAATATATTTGAATTAATTAATTTCAATTTACAGTTGATTTTATAATTGGATTATAGTAATCAATGTAATTGAGGTTAATTATTTTAAATCATATTTGATTGTATAGTTGGACTATGATAATTATTATAATAAATAGTACCTATAATAAATTGATTAAATAGTTGGACTATTGAAATCAAGAAAGAATTGAAAAGTTGAATATTTAAAATATATAATCCTTGGATTAAATGTTTTAAATGATTTAATTTTCAATTGGGAATTTATAATAGGTTAATTTATTTGATAAAATAACTTATTATGACTAAGCCCATAATTAAGAAAATAGTAGAGCATAAAATCTTTGGAAGATTTATGTGATGATGACTTTAGTGCTGAATTAATATACTTATCATAAATCTATCTTTAGATTTAAAAGTATTGAATTGCAATTAATAATTCTTAGAGAATTGATTTGACGGTTCTAGTGGAGAAAAGTCAAAGTTTGCAATTGGGCAAGTTGCACAAGGTGCACATCATTTCGATATTCTAAAACCCAAGGCTTGGCCAAAGGTTTGTGAAATATTGAAAAGATAATTGACATATCCCAAAGTGACTACCATTTGGATATGGAAGACACGAAGGAATTAAAGAAAGAGCAAGGCTCTAACTTTAAAAATATCTGTCAAAGTTATGTTCACTAACTATTATTGAAATTGGATTTTAAATACTTAGTGTGGTACATAAAATATATGTATTGATGTTCAGAATCCGCTATGAGCTGGATATTGACTTCAAGCCGAGATTTCTCTGCGAATCGGAAATGGGACGAAAGTCGCTGTTTCGACCGTGGATACCTAAGTTTAGGAACTACCCTTTGGTATGTACTTAAATTAGGAAATGTTATGATGTAACTAGTTTGACTAGAGACATTATCTCTATATCAGTGTTTGAATCCGTTGCGGATAAAACCTTTATATTCTAGAACACTTAGTGTTTTACTATTTAAAGATGATACTGAGATAAATACATTAGATGTAAATACAGAATTTATATTTTGAATATAATAAAATCTCAAACATATAAAATGACAAATATATAGCTCAAATTGATTTGATCAATATAGACTTATTTGTGGCATTGTTGTCTAGGACACAACTAAACAAGACTCGTATATCCACACTTTTGAAGAGTGGGTACTAGGATTGATTTGACTATTCAAATAAGGTCTGCGAATCTAGTTTTAGGTAAAATACCTAAAATACTATTTACTTGGTAATAGTAAAGGGCCACCGATCTGTTAGCCCTATTCATGGTGAAGCAAGTGGGCCCATATCTAGCTAGGCTAGATGTGAAGATGAATATTTCGTGACCTTAACGGATGTGGCATCACGTTATGGTTATGTGTTTGTTTTGAAGAACACAATCGGAAACTTTAGAGTTTTGACACTAAATAGAAAAACAGATCGGCTATAGTATTATTCCGCCACGATAAGACCGTAATGGAAAATACTTAAGCAGTAAGTTTCATATGTAAATGAAAGAGTACGGTATTCTTTCATATGATGACTCCTCCCGTGACACGTCAGTTAGACGGTGTGTCCGAACTAAAACCGAATTTTGTTGGACATGATAAGGTTTATCAAGAGTCGCTCTGAGCTACTATTTCCTTCTATAGGATATGTATTTACAGTGCAAAACTTATTTAGAATAAGGTTCCATATAAATCTGTTTGACAGATGTCATATAGGATATGAACAGGAAAGAAACGGGGTTTCTCATTCCTGATAATTTGGGTATGCAGGCATAACGTTTGGATGATACCAATCTAAAGACCCAAATTGGATAAGTGCCAATATAGGTTATCCTAAGGGAAACCTTAAGTATTACTTGTAAAACTCACATGAGAACAATGTAATTGTTGCTCACCATGAAGTTTTTCCTGAGAGGAATACCGATATGCAGTGGTCAGTGGGAGGATAGTGATACTCGATGAAAATCGGGTAATACTATTCAAGGCACGAAGTCCTTAATGGAACACAAATAGTTCATCTGTGATGAATCTATACCATTAATCTTCAATACACAAGAAACTAGTAGATCGGATAGAGTCAGAAAACAACCTAGGGTATGGGTTTCTGATCTCACCCCATAAAGATGTCAATCTTGTGGAGGTGTACCATCCGACTACGTTTGAGGAAGTGATACGAAGTATCGACTCCCTGTTATGGCGAAGTGCATGAATCCGAAATGGATTCCATATATAACAACTATTTTGGATACTAGTTGTTGTACCACAAGGCATTGTGCCTATGGTACATTAAACGTCTTCAGGGAAGACATACATGGATGGCACATACCAACGTACAAAGCTAGGCTTTTGACGGAAAGGTATCTTTATGAACACTGTGTTAATAACGGTTCAACCTTTTACCTGTTGCCATGATAAATCCATTTTGAAGATGCTTGTTGATAACTGCGTATTTCATTTATGAAATGTGTCAGTTATAGATCAAAATCGCTTTCCTGAAAAGGAAACCTTTTGGAGGATGTTTACAACATCCTGACGATTTTGTATAACCGACAAACAAGGTTTGCAGGTTATTTGATCCATGTTTGGATTAAAGCAAGCATAAGGTTCTTGGGACTGTCGTTTTGAAATAATCATAATGGTTTATGATTTGACTCAAAACGAAGTAATTCTTGTGTATATAGGAGGTTAGTGGGAGAGCGCACTGACAGTGAAATTCCCATAAAGCTATCATTAAAAGCTTGGCTTTCAATAGAAATTCTCCGTAGAATTCTGGGGAGTAACAACCTTTATTCAAGGAATAAAGATCTGCTGGGATAGATTTGGAGTTGTTAACACTCTCTGGAATATTGTACATTTAAAATGTACTCGATAACGCTTCGAGTATATGGAGTCACGATCAGGTCAATCCAAGTGATAGTCACTGGATTAAAGATTAAGAACATCTGTTAGTATCTGAGAGAACTAAAGATGTTGTCTTAAACTATGGAGAAGGAGAACTTGAAGTGACTGGGATCACCGCTGCAAGTTTCCAAACAATTAAAAATTGTGGTACTATAAAGTTTGAATAACGGGACAGTGAGCTGGAATCTTCCAAGCAAGATAACTGTCGTCGAATAAACAATAAATGCGGATTATTGCTGCAGCTGAGGCAGCAAAAGAAGCCATTTGGATCGAAAATAAATCTAATTAGATTAGATATAGTTCTGTTAGCAGCTGAGCTAGGCGTCAGCACATGCTAAGGAATTAAAGGTCTCATCGACAATCCAGATATATACTTCTATATCATCTGATTCGTTCGGATCATACATCGTGGCGATGTGATGATCGTATAAATCGCGTCAAACGATAATCAAACAAATCCGCTGACGAAACCCTTTCCTCAGCAATTTGAGCGAACCGTACATAGTTCGGGTGTGGGACACTTGAGTGACTCGCTACGTGCCAAGTGGGAGATTGTTGGACAAAATGACCCATAGCGTCACTATTTGCACAGATCATTGTTTGTTGTAGCAAATTAACTATGTGACAAGGAAATTGCACTCTCATCATTTGTATTAGATCACCATAGATATATAAATGAAGAGAGGTCCCTATGATTAGTTCCTGGACTGAGAATGATATGAGACAGTATCAGTCCCGAAGGATTAATCATTAAATATCCCTAGCCGGAGTATTATCGAGAATGGACATCGATAATGCGGAATAGGCTAGTATTACACTTGTGTGCGTTGTGAGGGCACAACGGCATAGTTCTCATATATATAAGTGTTGGATACTTATGCAAGTGCGATAGGAGGTTGTGTTTCACCGATGGTATGGGAAACAGCTTCGCTCTGGATAGACCCCTCGGAATCCCATTGGTATTATGACTAAGTGTCTATGGGAGGCCGAAATCAAGGTAGGTGGTATAGTCTTAACCTGAGACTTGCACCGCTAATACTTACGATAATCGATAGCCTTTGGTCTTGGTGGTACAGGGCTTTAACCGGTTCTGCGTACACCACTTCTGGGTTTATCAGAGAGTCGTAGTGTATTGGGTGTGATGTCAAGACGGAAGTATCACTTCAGTCATACTGGAGATGATGTCACGTAGGATACGGTATTAGTGCTCTTAAGTGCTGGCCAGCCATCGGGATATTATGACAAGGTCATATATATATCCGATTATAGAGACTAGTTACCAGACATCCGACATGTGTTTCGGACGGGGTAGACACTTATCCAGCCCCAGCCCTAGCACGTGACTATCCGATACTGGGCCTATATGCACAATACTTAGGTATACTACGCTTGATACAGATCTTAATATTCTTATATGGATATGTCCGGAGAATTGGGTAGACTTGGTGCTTTGCTAGGAGTTGACCTTGTCTCGTAAATCGGTAGAACGTAGTACTTGGTACGTACGTGATTCGGATACTCCGACGACCGTATTTACTGCCAACTTATCCGGGGATCTCATGGGTCGCTTCCCGATAATCCACCGATTACGTATGACTCGCACTCTTAAATAATCTGGGATTATAAAGAAGAGAGAGAGAAAATTAATCTGGGATTAATAACGGAGATATTTTATCTAGGATAAAATATCGTCTAGAGAGAGATTACGATTAATTCGGAATTAATCGATTAAATTAATATATTCGATATATTTAACGAAATTAGATTTCGACGCGGAATTAAAATTAGATTTTAATTCGGGCGAACGAATTAATTCGTTAGCGACGTGAATAGTGAATTCGCTAGGCGTAATCATTTAATTACGACGCGACAGAAAATTCATTAATTTGGAATTAACGAACCCGAGCCCGAGTGTGATTGCGAGCGCATTCGTATTTCGAATTTGAGTGCGGCAACGCAAGTCACATCAAGCGTCAAATCATTCGTCACATCAAGCGTCAAATCAAACGTCACTTTGAGTGATGTGATTGATTGATTGATTGATATGATTGATTGATTAAGTGAATGACACCATCAAATCACTTTAATAAAGTGACTATGAATAGTTGATGGGTGTGGTTGGAATAGTGATTGGAGGATGTGTAATTGTTTTACCATTTATTTTGTTTGACAATTTAAATGAAAATGCTTATTATATTTTGGAAATATATAAAGCAATTTTTGGTAAATCATTTCAACAAGTCAACATTTTTCATCTCTCTCCATTTCCTTCTCTTTCTCACGCCCAAGGGGAAAAAGCTCACTGGTTTTACTTTGCAAAAACTGTGACTTCAAGGGAGGCAAGAGTGGGTTTTTGTGGCAAAAGCTCAAGTGCTAGCACACTTACGAGACATGCGAAGGTGGTAGGGAGGTTCACCCATGAGCCGGGATCCGTTGGACGAAGCTTGGAGCTCCGTTTCTCAGCTCAAAATTCTGAAATGGTGGGCAGTGAACTGCATGCAGTGGGCGTGAATGGCAGTGGGCTTTTTGGCTTCATTCATCTTCAAATCGACTCAACCGACCGATGTGAGTATTCCGCCATCTCCGTTGGTGTGTTCACACATTGTTTTCATTGCTTGTTTGATCTTGGGACCTAGAAACAAACTCAACACATCCATCACTATTCACATCACTCATGATAAGTTGTCAAGTCACTTGAAGTGATTAGATATCACATCAATTGATTGACTAGTGATTTGACGCTAGATGTGACTAGCAATTTGACGCTTGATGTGACTTGTGGGCCGTACTTGATTCGAAATGCGAGTGCGCCAGCAAACACTCTCGGGCTCAGATTCGCTAAATCCGAATTAACGAATTTTCCGTTGTGTCGTAATTAAATCTAATTTAATTAAATAATCATGCCTAGCATAATTACTATGCACGTCACTAACGAAATAATTTTAAATTAATTCATTCGCCCGAATTAAAATCCAATTTCAATTCTGCGTCGAAATCAAATTTCGTTTAATATATCGAATATATTAATTTATCGATTAATTCCAAAATTAATCGTTCTCTCTCTTTAATTAATATTTTATCCTAGATAAAATATCTCCGTAATTAATCCCAGATTAATTTTCTCTCTCATCTAATTAATCCCAAATTAATAAAGTGCGAGTCATACGTCATCGGTGAATCTTCGGGAAGCGACCCATGAGATCCCTGGAAATATTGGCAGTAAATACGGTTATCGAACTATCCGAATACATACGTACCTAGTACTACGTTTTTATCGATTTACAAGACAAGGTTGGCTTCTAGCAAAGCGCCATGCCTACCCAATTATCTAGAAACATGCTTACAGGAATAAGCGATCTATATCAGGCGTGGTATACGTAGTATTGTGTATGTCGATCCAGTATCGGATAGTCACGTGCAAGGCCTGGGGCTGGAATAGTGTCTGCCCCGTACGAATCACATATCAGATGCCTGGTAACTAGTCTCTGTTGGTTTCTATTGATGTCCCAAGATCAATTTAAGCAATGAAATGAATGAATATAACTAAGAAGCATGGCGGAAACATACTCACAAAGATCAGTTTTGGATGTGTAGATCAACAAAATTTCTTTCTTTCCAAGCTCCAAGGTTCGGCCAAGAAGAGATTTGAGGAAGATGATGAAGCTCCAAGCTTTTAGAAATCCAAGCTCTAAGATTCGGTTCCCTATCACCTTTGTTTGATCCTTGAATTTGTGCTAGGAAATGAAGAAAAATCCAAGTTCTTATTCTATATGGTCCGCGGCATTGAGAGAAGGAGAACGAGAGAGTTATTTATTTTTCACACTTTTGTTTTCTAAAAATAATTATGAAAAAGCCTTACAAAAATTTGGTATATGCCTTTCAAAAGTCAAACCAAATTTTTGGCTCCAAAATGGCATTAAATGCCCACAACCACCAACATCATGAATAGTGACTGCATGTCACTCACCAAAAAGGTGACAAGAAATCAATCACTAAAGTGACAAGTGATGTGACTCGCGATGTGACTTGTGGGCCCCACTCGATTCAAAATACGAGTGTGTCCGCAAACATATCCGGGCTCGGTTTCACTAATTCCGAATTAACGAATTTCCGTCGTGATATAATTAAATAATTATGCCTAGCAAAATTACTATTCACATCACTAAAGAATTAATTCTAAATTAACTCGTTTGCCCGAATTAAAATTTAATTCTAAATTAACTCGTTTGCCCTAATTAAAATCCGATTTTAATTCCGCGTCGAAATCCAATTTCGTTTAATATATCGAATACATTATTTTATCGATTAATTCCAAATTAATCTTTCTCTCTCTTCAAATAGCACTTTATCCAAGATAGAGTTTCTCCGCAATTAATCCCAGTTTAATAAAGTTCGAATCAAACGTCATCGATGAATCTTCGGGAAGCGACCCAAGAGATCTCTAGATATGTTGGCAGTAAATACGGTCGTCAGACTATCTGAACAAGTACGTACCTCGTACTACGTCTTTACCGATTTACGAGACCAGGTTGGCTTCTAGCAAAGCGCCATGCCTACCCAATTCTCCAGAAATATTCTTTCTGGAATATACAATCTTTATCAGGCGTAGTATACCGTAGTATTACGTATTGCGATCCAGTATCGGATGTCACGTGCAAGGCCTGGGGGGAATAGTGTCTGTCCCGTACGAAGCACATATCGGATATCTACAACTAGTCTCTTTGAATCGGATAATCATGACCTTGTCATATTATCCGATGGTTGCAACATAATAGAGAACCAGTTCTGAATCCCTGCGTGATCATCATCTCCATATGTCTGAAGTGATACTTTCATCTTGACATCACATCCAATACACTACGATTCCCAATAAACCCAGCAGAGGCGTACACAGAACCTGTTAAAGCCTTGGACGACCAAAACCAAAGTTTACCGATTGTCGCAAGTACTAGTGATGCAAGTCTCAGGTTAAGACCAAATACACCTACCCTGAAGCGGACTCCCATAGACACATATACATACTACCTATGGGATTCCGCGGGGTCTATTCAGAGCGAAGCTGTTTTCCGTACCATCGGTAAAACACAACCTCCTATCGCACTTGCATAAGTATCCTATACTTAAACATATGAGAACTATACCGTTATGCCCTCACAACGGCACAAGTGCAATACTAGTCTATTCCGCATTATCGATGTCCAGTCTCGATAATACTACGACTAGGGATATTTAATGATTAAACCTTTATGGATTGATACTGTCTCATATCATCTCAATCTGGAACTAATCATATGGACTTTTACCATTTATATATATCAAAGTAAATGAATCATAAAACGGTAAAAGATAATTTCATTATAACATAGTTAATTTTGTACAAAAAACACAATGTCTTTTACAAACAGTGACGTTATGGGTCATAACTGTCCAACAATCTCCCACTTGGCCTATCGCCAGTCACTCAAGTATCTAATACCTGAACTATGTACATGTCGCTCAAACTTTTACGGAGGAATCACTTTCATCAGCGGATCTGCCATGTTATCACCTGATGTCACATTCTCGACCTTCATATCGCCATGATGTATGATCTCACATATCAGATAGAAACGTCGAAGAACATACTTGGATCGTTGATGAGACCGCGGTTCCTTAGCCTGCGCTATAGCCCCGTTATTGTCACAATACAATGGAACGGGCTCAGCTGCTAACGGAACTACTCCTAATCCAATTAGGAATTTTCGGATCCAAACTACTTCCTTTGCTGCTTCAGCTGTAGTAATGTACTTCGCTTCTGTTAATGAATCGGCAACAGTCCTTGCTTAGAAGATTTCCAGCTCACTGCTCCGTTATTCAAACAAAATATGTACCCTGATTGTGACTTACAGTCGTCTTTGTCAGTTTGGAAACTTGCATCGGTATACCCAGTTACCTCAAGTTCTCTATCTCCATAGATTAAGAAAACATCCTTAGTTCGTCTAAGATACTTTAGGATGTTCTTAACCGCCATCCAGTGACCCTCACCTGGATCGGCCTGATAGCGACTACACATGCTCAAAGCATATGAGACATCAGGTCGCGTACATATCATGGCATACATGATCGATCCAACTGCCGAGGCGAACGGTATCCGACTCATGTTGTCTCTCTCATCTTGAGTTTTAGGACATATGTCCTTAGATAGATAGACGTCATGTGACATTCGCAACAGTCCTCTTTTGGACTGATCTATGTTGAATCTCTTCAACACTCTGTCAATGTACGTACTCTGGGAGAGTCCAAGCAGCTTTCTGGATCTATCCCGGTAGATCTTTATTCCCATAATAAAGGTTGTTTCTCCTAGATCTTTCATGGAGAATTTCAATGAAAGCCAAGCTTTCACCGATGTTAGCATGGGAATGTCATTGCCAATTAGCAATACATCATCAACATAAAGGACAATAAAAGTCAGTGATCGCCCACTAATCTTCTTATATACACAAGGATCATCTTCTTTTTGAATGAAATCATATTCTTATGAACTCATCAAAACGTTGGTTCCATGACCGCGATGCTTGCTTCAGTCCATAGATGGACTGATTTAACTTACAAACCTTGTTTGTAAGTCTAGGCACGATAAAACCGTCAAGCTGTTGCATATAAACATCCTCCAAAAGGTTTCCGTTAAGGAAAGCGGTTTTAACGTCCATCTGCCATAACTCGTAATCGAAATATACAGCAATAGCAAACATTATCCGAATGGATTTAATCATGGCAATGGGTGAGAAAGTTTCATCGTAATCGACACCATGTCGTTGACGATACCCATTCACTACAAGCCTAGCTTTGTACGTTTGTACGTTGCCATCCATGTCAGTCTTTTTCTTGAAGACCCATTTACATCCAATAGGCTTTACGCCTTCTGGTGCATCAACCGGTGTCCAAACTTGGTTGGTGTACATGGAATCTATTTCGGATTTCATGGCTTCTTTCCATGAAGCGGAATCGATATCTTATACCGCTTCCTCATACGTAGCGGTTCATCATCCTCAATGAGATTAATATCTACATGAGGTGAGATCAGAAAATCATACCTCTCAGGTTGTTTCCTGACTCTCTCCGACCTACCCGGTCCTTGTGTAATAGAAGATTATGGTACAGTCCCATCCCTGATGGACTGTTCTTGTTCCGTTGAGGATTCTATACCCGGAATAGTATCACTCCGATTTTCTTCGAGTTCTACTTTCCTCCAATAATCACTGCATTTAGGAATTCCTTCTCAAGGAAAACCGCATGTAGAGCAACAAATATTTTGTTCTCTCGTGGGTGATAGAAGTAATATCCTTTGGTTTCACTAAGATATCCTACGAATAGGCATTTATCCGATTTGGGCTCAAGTTTGGTACCTTCCAAACATTTGACGTATGCCCAGCATCCCCAAATCTTCAGGAATGAGAAGCTTGGTTTCTTTCCTGTCCATATCTCACACGGAGTCTGTTGAACAGACTTTGACGGAACCTTATTCAAAATAAGAATTGCACTGTTTAATGCATATCCCCATAAGGAAATAGGTAGCTCAGTGCGACTCATCATAGACCTAACCATGTCCAACAAAGTTCGGTTTCTCCGTTTAGATACACCGTTTAATTGCGGTGTTCCAGGAGGAGTCCACTGTGAAAGAATACCATATTCTTTCAAGTAATCTAGAAACTCATTGCTCAAGTATTCGCCACCACGGTCCGACAGTAATGTCTTTATACTCTTGCCGGTCTGTTTTTCAACTTCGTGTCGAAACTCTTTGAATTTTTCAAAAGTTTCCGATTTATGTCTCATAAGATACACATAACCATAACGCAATGCATCATCCATAAAGGTTACGAAGTATTCGTATCCACCTCTAGCCTGGCTAGACATGAGCCCACATACGTCACTATGAACGAGGGCTAACAGTTCGGTGCCGCGTTCACCTTTACCGCTAAAAGGTGATTTAGGTATTTTGCCTAATAAGTAAGATTCGCAGACGTCATATGAATTTGGATCAAATCCGTCCAAGTACCCACTCTTTGAAAGTGTGGATATGCGAGTCTTGTTTATGTGTCCCAGACGACAATGCCACATATAAGTTTCATCTTTGTTACTCATTTTGAGCATTTTGTTTGTTATATTATATGTTGGAGATAGATTTATATTCAAAATATAAAGACCATTATTTGCAACAGCAGTGCAAATTTCTACATCATTTTTATATAAGTAACACCCAGTGTTGCGAAATACAAAAGCATACCCACATTGGGTTAACATAGATACAGATATAATATTCCTAGTCAAACTAGGTACATAATAACAGTCATTTAGTTCAAGTACATGCCCCGAGGGCAGATCTAAAACAAAAGTGCCAACGGCCAAAACAGCAACAGGTGTCCCGTTTCCAACACGCAGATCAATCTCCCGTGAAGCCAGTCTTCTGCTAATCTACAGATTCTGCACATCAGTACATATATGAGTACCACAACCAGAATAAAAAATCCAATTTTTAAAACTAGAAGTAGTCATGTTTATTTCAATAACAAACATACCTGAGGCTGGTGCCTTGCCCGCCTTTATCTACTTCTGGAGCGCCTTGTACTCGCGGCAGTCACGCTTCCAGTGACCCCGCTTGCCGTACTGGAGGTAAACATCCTGAGATTTGTCCTTAGGCTTCCCAGAAGCCTTTGACGATTTGGCCTTGCCCTTTCTTTTATGCTTCTTCTTCTTCACACCTCCAGTTGCCTTGGGCCCAGCCCTCGGTGTGCGTCTCGCGCTTGTTGCCCTTAAGAAGCTCCTTCTCAGCTTCCTTGAGAGTAGACAATAACTCTCCAAGAGTATCATCAGTGTTCATCAAATTATAGTTTATGATGAACTGTCTCCAGGTGTCGGGGAGAGATTGCAAGACCATGTCTATGGTAATCTCAACCTCAAAGACTATCCCCATAACAGCTAGTTCATCTATGTCAACAATCATCTATGCCACATGGGACTCAACAGACATGCCTTCTGACATGCGTGAACGGAAGAGCTTCTTAACTAACTCAAATCTCTGCGACCTCTTGTTAGATCGGTGAAGATCTTGCAACCTCGCCAACATGTTATAAAGATTCAAGTCCCTGTTTTGTCGACGGAAATGCTGAGTCATTGAAGCAAGCATAATAGACTGACCAGTATCACAATCATCGTTGTGAGTCTTCCAAAGCTCCAGCTCAAGTTTCTGATCAGGTGTGGGTTTAGGCCCAAGAGGTGTCTGTATGGTGTACAACAGCCTCTCGTCTCCAAGGACTATCCTTAGATTCATCTCCCAATCTGTAAAGTTCTTGCCCTTAAAGACATTCTCGCCCATGATAATGTCTCGGACATTTCCCTTTCCAATCATCTTAACTACGATAGTCCAACTATCTAGTCAACGATATTTTGGGTACAGTCTAACTGTTACAAGAAAAATAATATTATATTAGTCCAACTAATAAATAATTTTGATGAAAAAATTTTGAAAGCGCGTTAAGCTAAGTATCTGAATGAAATTGCAAATTCAATACTAGCCTCCCACTATTTTTCGGCGAGTCCTCTAACCCTCTGTCGAGTACTCGGGAAACCCAGTTTCCAAGTGGGCTAGGATCCCGTTAAATAACATTGACTTTGGCCAACAAGCTGTATGATATTTAACTAGGTAGATCTCGAAGATCAATTGGATCTCATCCAACTCCTAGATCCGGTAGGTGGACATCCAAGTCCTAAACATATATACAATACATATGCCAATGTGTCCAATACATTTTCCTAACCTTTTTCCTCTCAATCAACTAAGCTTTGGCTTTGGCACAACAAGCTTAATGATTCCAGTTAAGCAGGACTCATTGACATTGAAAGTTTCGTAATCAATGCCGATGGACAAGAAGTGATCTTGACTTTGGCCAACAAATCATGACTTGGACGGGACACCGATATGGAACAAAACTCTCATGATTCAAACACATCCACAATTGACAAATGCCTTGACTTTGGCCAACAAACCAATGCCAATTTTGGATCTTGAGTAAGAATCACTCAACGGAAGGAAAAATCGCTTAATATATATTTGAGGGTTTTTCGCGTAAATTGACAACCAATTTATTATCTTTGTTAAGGTCTAATCATACACCCTTAAGCATGCTTCTAAAACATAATAAGGCGCGGAAAGTAAATTAATAATGATATGTGGATGGATCTTTAAACAGATTATTCCTAGAACAAATCACTTCATTTCCTCTCTCTAGCTAGCATTATTCTACTTCTACCCAATTACATAATACAATATTAGAAACCTCATTACAATGAGGGGAATTAGGTGAGAAGAGAATACAAAGAGATAATAAGAGACAAGGCTGGACACGCAGGTCCAATTTATAAATTCTGAATTTATAATAATTTCCAAAATTACCTTTTCCCTTCTAATATCCATCCGATATACGCTATTCATTCATGACATCTATTTATTCAATCAAGCATGTTATTCAATCAAACTAATCAAATTAATTATCTTTGAATATAAGTGATCATCCAATGTTCAAACAATGATTTGACTTTACGCGAGTCCAACTCGTTTGAGAATAAGTACTTAAAGTACGAATTCTTGAATTATATCGAACTACTCGTTAAATCTAATTTAATCCGTATTCAATATAATTCAATTTAATTCCAAATTAAATATCAACACTTTTTAATGCACTTTAATGACTTAGATTCCAAATCTAATCCTATCGGGTCTCAAAGCCCAACTAACATTTAATGTTCCTTTAATTAAAGTCTGATGGGCTTTCAATTGTTTTTATAAGGCATGGGCTTTGGTCAATATTGGTCAAACCCAATTACCAAGCCCATTTGAGGAATCACCCTCATTTGCCAAAAAATCAATTTTAGTCCATAAGGCCCAATTAAAGTTTTAAAGCTCATTTATTACATTTGAACTTAATGGAATGATTTAGGCCCAATTTGGATCCAATCCAATTGGCCTAAACCAATTTGGCCCAACCAAGCCCATTATGCTCAAATACAACAATATCAACCCCAATTCAAAATCAAGCCCATTAATCAAATTTTAATAATCCAAATTTTAAAATTCAATTAACTAAAGTGTAAAGTCATGATTAATCTTTTAAATCAATATTTCCAAAACATTAATCTAACCATTAATCATACTATTCATCATCAACACATGTCTAACATATTTGATTCAAAAAATCAGCTCATTACATGCTATTAAACTCTCGGCCAAGGTAAGGATTTTTCCGATTTCATTTTTCAATCCGATCGAATTACAAATCGACATATCCAATCATTTCAAGTCATCCAATGATCATCAAAACAAAAAATACCATGACTTCCAAGGGTAATACGCATTCGACCAAGCCTTATTTTTTGGGAAAAATCCATCCAATTTATTTTTCACAAAATTGATCATGTATAACACCATGTTATCAACATACAAGCATACTTAATCAAACAATTTCATCAAATCATGCTTCAATCAATTTTACCGAAATTTTATCCTAAAATTTTCATGCTTAAACAAGGCTCCATGATACCATTGTTGGTTTCTATTGATGTCCCAAGATCAATTTAAGCAATGAAATGAATGAATATAACTAAGAAGCATGGCGGAAACATACTTACAAAGATCGATTTTGGATGTGTAGATCAACAAAATTTCTTTTCTTTCCAAGCTCCAAGGTTCGACCGAGAATAGATTTGAGGAAGATGATGAAGCTCCAAGCTTTTAGAAATCCAAGCTCTAAGATTTGGTCCCCTATCACCTTTGTTTGATCCTTGAATTTGTGCTAGCAAATGAAGAAAAATCCAAGTTCTTCTTCTATATGGTTCACGGCATTGAGAGAAGGAGAGAGAGAGAGTTATTTGTTTTTCACACTTTTGTTTTCTAAAAAAAATTATGAAAAAGCCTTACAAAAATTTGGTATATGCTTTTCAAAAGTCAAACCAAATTTTTGGCTCCAAAATGGCATTAAATGCCCACGACCACCAACATCATGAATAGTGACTGCATGTCACTCACCAAAAAGGTGACAAGCCATCAATCACTAAAGTGACAAGTGATGTGACTCATGATGTGACATGTGGGCCCCACTCGATTCAAAATACGAGTGTGTCCGTAAACACTTCCGGGCTCGGTTTCGCTAATTCCGAATTAACGAATTTCCGTCGCAACATAATTAAATAATTATGCCTAGAAAAATTACTATTCACATCGCTAACGAATTAATTCTAAATTAACTCGTTTGCCCGAATTAAAATCCGATTTTAATTCCGCGTCGAAATCCAATTTCGTTTAATATATCGAATACATTATTTTATCGATTAATTCCAAGTTAATCTTTCTCTCTCGTCAAATAGTATTTTATCCAAGATAAAGTTTCTCCGCAATTAATCCCAAATTAATAAAGTTCGAACCAAATGTCATCGGTGAATCTTCCGTAAGCGACCCAAGAGATCTCTCAATATGTTGGCAGTAAATACGGTCGTCAGACTATCCGAACACGTATGTACCGCGTACTACGTCTTTACCAATTTACGAGACCAGGTTGGCTTCTAGCAAAGCGCCATGCCTACCCAATTCTCCAGAAATATTCTTACTGGATTATACGATCTTTATCAAGCGTAGTATACCGTAGTATTACATATTGCGATCCAGTATCGGATGTCACGTGCAAGGCCTGGGGCTGGAATAGTGTCTGCCCCATACGAAGCACATATCAGATATCTAGCAACTAGTCTCTTTGAATCAGATAATCATGACCTTGTCATATTATCCCGATGGTTGCAACACAATAGAGAACCAGTTCTGAATCCCTGCGTGATCATCATCTCCATATGTCTGAAATGATACTTTCGTCTTGCCATCACATCCAATACACTATGATTCCCAATAAACCCAACAGAGGCGTACACAGAACCTGTTAAAGCCCTGGACGACCAAAACCAAAGTTTACCGATTGTCGCAAGTACTAGCGATGCAAGTCTCAGGTTAAGACCAAATACACCTACCCTGAAGCGGACTCCCATAGACACATATACATACTACCAATGGGATTCCGTGGGGTCTATCCATAGCGAAGCTGTTTTCCGTACCATCGGTAAAACACAGCCTCCTATCGCACTTGCATAAGTATCCTATACTTAAACATATGAGAACTATGTCGTTATGCCCTCACAACACGCACAAGTGCAATACTAGTCTATTCCGCATTATCGATGTCCAGTCTCAATAATACTACGACTATGGATGTTTAATGATTAAACCTTTATGGATTGATACTGTCTCATATTATCTCAATCCGGAACTAATCATATGGACTTTTACCATTTATATATATCAAAGTAAATGTATCATAAAACGGTAAAAGGCAATTTCATTATAACATAGTTAATTTGTACAAAAAACACAATGTCTTTTATAAACAGTGACGATATGGGTCATAACTGTCCAACAGTCTCTATAATCGGATATACATGACCTAGTCATAATATCCCGATAGCTGCAGCATAAAAGAGAACAAGTTTCGTATCCTACGTGATCATCATCTCCACTATAACTGAAGTGATATTTCCATCTTGACATCATACCCAATACACTATGATTCTCAATATACCCAGGAGAGGCGTACACAGAACCGGTTAAAGCCCTGAACGATAAATACCAAAGTATATTGATTGTCGCAAGTATTAGCGGTGCAAGTCTCTGGTTAAGACCAAATACACCTACCCTAAATTCGGACGTCCATAGACACATAGTTATACTACCAATGGAATTCTAAAGGGGTCTATCCAGAGCGAAGCTGTTTTCCGTACCATCGGTAAAACACAACCTCCTATTACACTTGCATGAGTATCTGATACCTAAATATATGAGAACTATGCCGTTATGCTCACATAACATGCACAAGTGTAATACTAGTCTATTCCGCATTATCGATGCCCAATCTCGATAATACTACGACTATGGATATTTAATGATTAAACCTTCATGGATTGAAACTGTCTCATATCATCTCAATCCAGGAACTAATCATAAGGACCTTTCATCATTTATACATCTAGGTGATCTAATCACAAATGATAAAAGAGCAATCTCCTTTGTCACATAGTTAATTTGTACAACAGCGCCATGATCTGTACAAATAGTGACGCTATGGCTCATAATTGTCCAACACTTTTGGGGGGCATTCTGAGGCAAAGCCTGCTATTATCGAGGTCACTACCATCAGAAATAGGTGATTCTCCAACCTTGGTAAGCCTCTATCGAAGGTGTTTCAAAAGCTGAAGATGCAAAGGCTCCTAAAACCCTTAGAACCTAAACCACTTCCAAACCCTGTGCCACATTACCTTGACTTGAATTTATACTGTTAATTCCATCAACAAAATGGTCACGAAACTGACAACTGCCCCCGCCTTAGGCACGAGATACAATACCTCATTGACACCCACAAAATACCCGACCTAGAGAAAGAACAGCCAAACACATATTGTAACCCCCTACCCGACTACCACTCTGTTCCACCACCCACCTACATGATCAACTCTGGCTTGCTCGAAACCTTTGTCCTCCAAACCCTCAACCACCAATCTTCTTACATGGAGATAGGGGTCGCAGTAGTGAAGAACCATAGGCCGAGGAAGAAGGCAGTACTACGAATGATGAAGTTGTTCTACCTAGTTTATTTGATTCTGTATTTTTAATAAAGATATTGATTTTGTCTACTTGTTCGAACCTTTTCTTAATGATAATAAAGATGTTCATTTCGCTTACTTACCTGAATCTCTTCCTTTCAACCTGCAACATGAGTATATTTGACAAAAGCATTCAACCCTGGTACTATGATACTCAGCGATGTTTAGAAACACGGGGAATCCTCGGAAGAAGCAAGCAGAATAGACAGACTAGCCATTAAGTAATGGGAAATGGGGCAGTGAGACTGTCAGACTTGGTAGGGAATGAGTTCACCGAACCAGTCAATGTTGACAAATTGAAGCAAATATTTTGCCTTATGAGGAGAAGACTGAACAGTCACCAAGAGAGTTGGCAGAAGACCTAACCTGATGGGATAAGAAAACTCATGCATGCATGCATACAAGTAACAAATTTTTCATTCCTTCTTGTATTTGTTTTGTTTTGTATTCACAGGTTTTGAAAAAGGAAAAGAGAAAGCGGCAAAGACAAGTCAATCAGAAATAGTGAAAGCACAATATCAAATTCAGGGTTGAGGCCGACATTGGTGTTAGTTTCGGGAAAGAATCCCAGGGTCGAGGCCCGCATTGGTGTTTGTTTGGAAAGGAATCCCAGGGTTGAGGCCCATATCAGCATGAGTTTCGAGAATGGATCCCAGGGGGCGAAGCCCACATTATCAGCAGTAGAAAGAAAGAATTCTGTGGAGTTAGTGAAAAAAAAGAGTTAGAGAGAAGTCTTTGATAGTTAGGCATATGTTTGGTGATGACATTGTTTGATGTAGGGAGAAGCCTTAGAAATGATAAGTGTGAGACGTGCTCTTGTCCGGTATTCTGAATGGATTGATCTCGGCTAGACTCGCGAGCACTTGATTATGGGATCTCAACAGTAGAAGCCCGAGTGGTTAGCAAGATGACTAGTGGAAGAGATGGTGGATCAGTGAATGACCGTTTGCCTGGATGTCCACCCTGGTTTACTTATGCTACGATATATGATATGGTTGGAAACAAAGAAAAGTCTCTGTAAATGCAAAGAAAAGAAAAAAATAGACCACCTATAACCGATAAGCGTGAAGCTACCCATGGGCAAGTATTAGGACCACCATGAGGAGAAATGCTACCTTAAAGTGTATGTGTGTCAAAGAAAAGAAAAAGAAAGAAAAAAGAAAAGGAAAAGAAAATTTAAAATGAAAAGAAAGAGTCAAGAGAAAAAAAAGACCATATCATGTTGAGTATGACGAAGTAATCATGGAGTGTGATCAAGACTTATAGGTTGGTTAGACCCACTGATCCGATTCTCCGAGACAAAATCATCGAGTTGGCTTACTTAAGGACGAAGCTGTGAAAGAGCCTTAGCGCACACACACTAGGAGTCTTGTTCAGATCACCTATTCAGACGATCGGAGTTGAGCGTATCGAGTACTTTGAAGGTTCTCGGGTTTCGATGCAAAGCAATTGTTGAGGACAAAAATATGTCTAGCTATCAGGGCTATCTCATGAGAGGCAATATAGTATGTTGAAATAGACCATCACAACATCACTATTAGTCTTGCCGGGTACGGCACTCTGGGGGCGAGGCCCACATCATTATCAATAGTAGTCTTTCCAGGTATGGCACTCTGGGGTGAGGCCCACATCATTATCAGTAGCAGTCTTGCCGGGTATGGCACTCCGGGTATGGAGACATCAGTATCAGTTTTACCGGGTATAGCACTTCGGGTATGGAGACATCGGTATCAGTTTCACCGGGTATGGCACTCCGAGTATGGAGACAGACATTATCAGAACGCCGGGTATGGCACTCCAGGTATGGAGATAGACATTATCAGCACACCGAATATGGCACTCCAGGTATGGAGACAGACATTATCAGAACGTCGGGTATGGCACTCCAAGTATGGAGACAGACATTATTAGCACGTCGGGTATGGCACTCCGGGTATGGAGACAGACATCATCAGTTTTACAGGGTATGGTACTCCGGGTATGGAGACACATCAGCAACAGTATCATTTTCGCCGGGTATGGCACTTTGGGGGCGAGGCCCACCTCAGCACCAATATCATTTTTGGAATGAATCTAGGAATGAATCCATGGTCGAGGCCCACATCGTCAGAGTTTTCGAATGAATTCTAGGGCCGAGGCCCATAGCATCAGAGTTTGGAATGAATCCCAGGGTCGAGGCCCATATCAGCAGAATTTTAGAATGAATCCTAGGGTCGAGGCCCATATCACCAGAGTTTTGGAATGAATTCGGGAATAAATTCTAGAGCTGAGGTCCACATCATCAGAGTTTGGAATGAATCCCAGGGTCGAGTCCCACATCGACAGAGTTTCGGAATGAATCCGGGAATGAATCCTAGGGTCGAGGCCCACTTCACCAGCAGTTTTGGGAATGGATCCCAGGGTCGAGGCCCACTTCATCAACTCGGTTCGAGAATGAACCATCTCTCATCAACTCAGTTCGAAGTAGCAAACAAGTCAGGTGGTAGCTGGCGAGCCAGGTAAGTAAAAATGCATTGCATAAACTTTGATAAGATTGTCACTGTCACATACACACAAGTCCCATGAAAGTGAGGGCGAATGTAGGCACTGCATTTTTGCATATAAGTCCCGATGATGAGTCTTACATGGTGACACTACCTCTTTAATTGTGGAAGCCGCGGGAAACAGATGTCGGAAGGGAAAAGGCAAGAATTGACACATTGTTGGATTTAACTCATTAGATTAGCTTCGGGTTCGCTTGTTGGACCTCCGTTTTAAAATACACCCTTAGCCTAAACCCCCGCAAGACACACACCAAGCTCACTAAACAAGCCAAGCCCACTCCCAAACCACTCTAAGCCACGCCCACTCACCTTCCTAAAATATTAAAAAACACATTAAACACATGCTAAAATCAAGACAAATCCCCTTCCTAAATTAAAGAAATCCCATGGATCCCCTTCCCTAATTAAAAGATACAAATCAAATCATATCCCTAATCAAAAGAGAAAAAATCAAATCAAATTAAAAGACTTTCCTAATTAAAGAAATCCCATGGATCCCCTTCCCTAATTAAAAGATACAAATCAAATCATATCCCTAATCAAAAGAGAAAAAATCAAATCAAATTAAAAGACTTTCCTAATTAAAAGATATCATCATTAATACACAAATCCTTTCCCTATTCGCACAAGGATTACCCATTTTTGCCTATAAAAATGACCCTTAACAAACCTTAGGGAGGCTGGCTCATTCTCACGACAAAAAAATAAAAGAAAACCCCCAATACACAGCCCTCTCATCTCATGCGCACCACCCACACATAAGTAGCCTTCAACGCAGCTCTTACTAATCAACAAAAGACACTCACACCGACCAAATCAACACCTCCAGCCCACTCACTGACCTCACCGACTCACATATAAACCGCCTTTTCACGTGCCCTCAAGTTCACACACAGCATTTTCACTTGCCCTCTTTCACGCATAAAGCCCCCACTCAGCAGTCTCCATTTAATACACCAAAGCCCCACTCATCAGCCCCCACTTGACGCCTCTCTCAAACACGCCAAAGAAAACAGTAAGCCCCCCAATCAACGCCACATAGCCCTTCATCCAGTAAACTTCACGCACGTAACCTCGTCCACAAATAGCCCAACTCCACGCACAAACCACACCAAAAACTGCTAGCCATTTCTGAATTCTGACCACCAAAAATTAGTCCCAAATAGCCCTATATTCACGCCAAAACTGCACAGCCCATCGTCACCCGCACTACACCTTTTTTTCCCATAAAAAACTGCCACTAAACTGTATCCTTTAACTGCTGTAAGCCTACACCAAACTGCCCCAAAACTGTACAGTTTTACCGCAAATTGCCCTTAGAAAACTGCCCCGTCAAACCCGCAAACCGCAAACCAAAACAGTCCTAACTTACTGTAAAACAGTAAGCCTAAACCGCGACCAGAAATTACAGTAAAATGGAGTAAAAACAGCAGCCCGAACAGTGAAACAATGAAGGAAGACGTTGAACCAGTGAACCGGAAGAGCTATAGAGCATCGACCCTTCCGACAACCGCGTACCGTACTTCCAATAGACAACTAAAGAGGTTAGACCTGAGGGCACCCCTTTTATTTATTCTCTTTTATTTTTATTTATTCTAGTACTTTATTTCATGTGAGTATTGTGGATTGATGTATGATGTGAGTTTCGGATGAACGGAATATGTGTTCTCTCTTGTGGTATATCGGATGGAAACGCGGACGTAAATTTCGTAGCCGAATCTGAATGGATGGTATTGCGGTCTACACTCGGGATACAATGCCGTGTACCACTTAAGAGACACACATGTTTCGTTTCATCCAACCTTGTATTCAAGCATGATTAGGTTGCTAGTATGTTATTTATTCTTTAAGCATGATTTAGCCTAGTACGTTGTTTATTTTTTTTAGTATGATTATGTTACTTCTTTATGCATGATTTAGTTCTTTAATTTCGCATTAGGAATTTAGTTTACGTTTATTTTTAAGTAGTTATTTATTTGTTCTTTGTGTTGGATGATTCAACATGCTCGTTGTGTGATATTATATGTTTGCCGTTATAATGACTTATTTTTAAAGCATGCAAACTTAGTTATAGGATTTATTTTAATGAATGTGGACTAGATCTAAGTTACCTTTGAACATACATGTTGAGTAGATTTGGTTAGTTTATTGTAAAAATCATATCATTACAAGTGACATAAGTAAGGGACCATTCCGAACCCAATGGTTTGAGGTCTTCCAGATGCGGCCTTAAATCACATTTTCCCAATTCACACCGGATGGCGACTCCATATTATTATCCGATTTAGTCTTTCGTGGGCTACTCCGTACTCCCGACTAGGCCGCGAGCCTAGAGCAGCGTCATCGATTTCTGTGTCCTACAGTTAGTGCCTAATACGCTTTATGTTCGAGCTCCATAACCAAATGGCATGTCTTTCCAAACACTAGTCGATATTGGGATATTCTAATAGGTATCTTGAAAGAATTCTGGTAAGCCCATAATGCATCATCTAGTTTTCTGGATTAGTCCTTCCTCGTTGAAAAAACAATTCTCTCCAGCATTCTTTTGATTTCTCTGTTGGAAACTTCAACCTAACCACTGGACTGTGGATGGTAAGTAGTGGAAACTTTATGAGTAACCCTATATTTGGCTAGGAGTTCATCAAAGTATCTATTGTAGAAGTGGGTGCCACCATCACTGATGATCGCTCGTGGTGTTCCGAAGTGAGTGAAAATATTCTTTTTGAGGAATTTTAAAACCACTTTGGAATCATCTGATGGTAGTGTTGTTGCTTCAATCCATTTGGATACCTAGTCTACTGCAACTAGAATGTACAGGTTTCCATATGGTGGAATAAAGGGTCTCATAAAGTCAATTCCACATACATCAAATGATTCACATTGCTTCGGAGTGTCCATATAGGCCATGTCCAGGATCAAGGAGGATTGGTCAGGGAACTTGTTGAAGATAGATTTGCCCGTGCTACGGTTGGGAATGGAGGGAAAGCATAATAGAATACACTATGAGAATACTTTGAAGAGGTCCTTCATTTCTCCTCCAAATATTTCCCATTCTTTGGCACTTGTCATGTTGAAGAACGAACAAGTGAGCATCTTTAAACAATATGGGCTAGAATAAACCTAATTGCAGCACTTTGGCTGTGGTTTTGCCTCCACTGAAGTGTCCTCCATATGGTGATGAATGATAATACTACAAGACACTATTAACCTCCTCTTGTGGTACACAACATCGTAATAATTGACCAGTGTAACATTTGAATAAGTACGGCTCATCCCAGCCATAGTGTTTGACTTCATTGAAGAATTTCTTTCTTTGCTGATGTGTCTATTCCAACGGCCATTTCCCTGATACTATGCAGTTCATATGGTCAGAATACCATGGGACTTCCTGCTGCTTGATGGAAAATAACTGTTCATATGGAAAAGTTTCATTAATTGTCAGTTTATTGCCAATTATACCTCTATTTTCAAGCCTTGACAAGTGATCTGCAACTTGATTTTTTATCCCCTTCCTATCTTGGATCTCCATGTCAAATTATTACAATAGAAGCACCCAATGGATCAATCTGGGCTTGGCATCATTCTTCGCAATCAGGTATTTGATTGCTTAATAATCTGTGTAGACCACCACCTTGGGACCCAACAAATAAGAGCGAAATTTATCAAAAGCAAACACATCTGCGAGTAACTCCTTTTCAGTTGTTGTGTAGTTGAGTTGTGCTTCATTCAAAGTTTTGTTGGCATAGTAAATAGTATGAAAAACTTTCGTTTTTCGTTGTCCCAAAACTGCACCTACTGAAAAATCACTGGCATCACACATCACTTCAAATGGGTGCATCCAATCTGGTGCTACTCTAATGGGAGCAGAGGCCAACTTATGTTTCAAGACTCAAAAGTATGGTGGCATTCCTTGGTGAAGTGGAAAGGCATGTCTTTCTCCAGTAGATTGCATAATGGTTTAGAAATCTGGGAGAAGTCTTTGAGAGTGCCAATTTATGGAGACAATATGTAATGGTGAGTTTATACGGAAGGACCCTAATGAGGCATTTGAGTACTTAGATGACCTGGCAAAAAAATCTCATACTTGGACTGGATCTAATGCCATAGATAACACGGATAGAATATATCATACTCCTACTAGTAGAGGCGTATACCATTATAAGGAATAAGATAGTCTTAGAGCATAGGTTGGGCTTACTAGACAGATAGAATCCTTACAAGCCAGAGATAGCAAGACCATTCATTCAGTCGCCCACCTAGAACCCTAAGAGTGTCTGATATATGGTGAGATGGGAGGGACATATGAAGAACAATGTAATATATTGGGGACGTACCAGAAGCCTTATACACCATATCAAGATACCTATAACCCTAATTGGTGGAACTATCTCAAACTTAGTTGGAGACATGAGTCTCATCAGCCTATTCAAGCACCACCACCTAGAGATTACAGTTCTCCTCAGTATTACACACCTACTGTTCCTAAGAATTCATTAGAAGATATTATGCAAGCATCTATTGAGGCCCAGAAGGTAATTATAGAAGCCTAGAATAAAACCAACCAAAGGTTTGAGTCATTGATAGCTCAGGTAACTGAAGATAATAGGGAGATTAAGAGTCAGATCTCTAAGTTAACTAATGTCATGAGTGTGCATGAACAAGGAAAATTTCCATCTCAGGCTCAACTAAATCCACAAGGGCGACACATGGCATAAGCTGATCATGAGGCAGCCAATGTAAAAGGTGTCAATACTATATTCACTATGAGTGGTAAGGAGGTAGGCGTACAGAACACTTCCAACACTATAAAGGACCCTAAGGATAATAGTGCTAACACATCTCAGGAAGAACAAGTTCCATATTTCCCAGTTAGAGTATCATTTCCTCAAGCACTTGATATTTTTCATGTCGAGAAACAATCACATGGTGAAGATGAGTGTCATTACTCATACATGCTAGAAATAGTCCTGCCGAAAACAGCTTCTTTACACCATGAATCAAATCTTTCCGAAGTGAAAGTGACCCTAAGAACTAAAAAATAAGGAAAAGGAAAATTAGGGCTCAATTAAAGATGATACCTATGAGATTAAAAAGGAGATTGAGCCAACTTTTCCATATGTGGAGTACCAAATTTCAGCCATCATACCCTGGGAGATCAATGGATAAACTGCCGCGGCTAGACAAAAATTCTCTCTCATGCCTTCATCAGTTCGCTAGATGGAACCCACCATGACAAACTTGGGTGGTTACGTCTGGCTGAAGACGTTAAACTTAGCGTTAGCGGGGAGGTAACCCTTGCATCTGTATTTATTTTATTTTATTTTATTTACTGTAGTTTTATTTTCTTGTGTGCTAATTACATGTTTATGGTTTGCATAAGTATTTATGCTGGTGTTCAGTGCAACTTACACAGTCACACAACCCAAATCTTACCAGCAGGAACTGATCAATTATGTGTCTTGTAGTGTTGCTCCTTAATCCTTTTTCTTTTACATTTATTTTAGATTGAGAACAATACAAGTTTCAAGTGTGGGGGTGTATGCATGCGCATGATAATACATGTTATAAAAAAATTAGTTTTGTTTATTTTTAGTCCCTAAATAGTAAGTATATGTCCAATAATGATATTGTTTGTTTTATGGTGAAATCTTAGAAATGATAAGTTCTTTATTGTACTTTTATCTGATGCTTTGAGTAGTTGATCTAGGTTAGACTCGTAAGCACTAAACTATAGGTTTTTAACAGTGACAGCCTATGTAGTTGGCAAGGTGACTAGTTGAATAAATTGCATGTCGATGAATGACTATTTGCTTAGATGTCTATCCTGATTTGCTAGTGTTATGATATATGGTATGGTTAAAAATAAAAATAAAAAGTCTCTAAAGAAAAATTAAACAACCTATAACCAATAAATGTGAAGTTACCCATGGGTGAGTATTTGGACCATCATGATGAGAAATGCTACTTTAAAGGGTAGGTGTGTTGAAAAAAAAAAGTTGAAAAAAAGAAACAAAAAGAGACAAGAAAATGAAAAGAAAATCATACCATAATGAGCACAGAAAGGCAACTACATAGCATAATTGAGATATCTAGGTTGGTTTGACCCATCGGATCCCAATTTTTAAACGAAATCATTGAGTTGGCTTACCTAGGAATCAAGCTATAAATGAACCTTTTCTCACACACACTGTGAGACTAGCTTAAATGATTTATTCAAGAACTTGGATTTGAGTTGCATTGAGTACTTTGAAGGTTTTCTAATTTCATTCCTAGGCATTCTTTGAGGACAATAATATGTGTAACTATTGGGATTATTTCATTTTGTTATTTTTGTATGTAAATGACGTTTGTTTGTGTCGTCATTGTAAGAGCTCATGAGACTATAACTCGTCCACTAGAGACACCTAGGGGTTTAAAGGCTTGTTACATACGCTAAATACAATCGTGATCCCTATGAAAGTGGCTTAGAAAGTTTTTATTTGTTTATTCAGTTTAGTTTTTATTTTCTTTTTGCGCTTGAATTGCTGGGAACTAGCAATTAGCTCGTTGGGGGCTGTGATAAATGCATGAAAGTGTACTTTGAACATCGCTAATTTGGCTTGATTATCATGTATTTAATCTTAATTATAGTTTATTTTATGTTTTATCATTAGAAAGCAATGAAACATGAAGATTAGATCAATTACACATGTTTCGAAAACTTACGGACACATCGGAAGCACGCGGGAAGAGCTGAATTACAGAATCGGAGAAACCAGAAAACTGGCCATGCGTCGCGATGCGCAAAGACCATGCGTTGCGACGCACATGAGTATTCCAGGGTTTAGTGTTCAGTGTGTTTTTATAAAAATCAGGCCTCAATGGCCACTCTATATAAACCCAACTTCATCCAAAACCCTATGGGAGGAGAAAAATAGAGAGAAACAATAGAGAAACATACATCAAAGAGATACAAATATAAAATCAAGAGAGGATAACAAAGAACTTCAAGGAAACCATGATGTCTCTCTGATCTATCAAGGTTGTATCTCTCTTCTCCATAGAGAACTAATCTCCTAGGCAAAGCTAAGGATGAACTCTTATATTTGAATTTCTATGTTTATGTTGTTGATTCTTAAAGTACTTTTTAATATTTAATACCATTGATGGTTGTTGTTCTCTATTATCTTTCGCTTTATAATCCAGAAACTTGTTTTGTCAACTTCTATATAGATCCAATCATACTTCTTCTATGTGTGATTTATGAAACCAGTTGTGACTGATAAAGTTATTTTTTGTGTTGGCCTTTTACTGTAGTATTGTCTGAGGATATATTGTCGACGTTAAATAGCTCGTAATGATAAATTTTATATGTTGTTAATATAGAGAAAAGAATCATTGATTACCTTAGAATTTAATAGGTGTACAATTGAATATCTTTCGATTGTTGGTTTGGGATTTGAAACCTTCAATTGTCTAATAAAAAGAATCAATAATTGAATATATGGAGTTGATAGAAGAGAAATTTCTGATGCTTTTCTGTTTATCTCTATTGAAATTTTCTTCATATTTTCCATAGTTGTTACATTACATTATCAATTCAACCATTATCTTTTCAATAACTTATTGCTAAACATTTTTGCTTAAGTAAATCAGTTCTTTGTAACTATCTCTCTGGGGAATCGACACCCTAACTATACTGCAATAACCGTAAGTAACCGTAAATACTTTTTGGGCGTAATTAGGTGTCCTTAAAAATACTTGAAACCCAACTTGGAAAGCTTGCCATTAATCAAAGTCAAAGGCCACTAGGATCTTTTCCAAGTAACACAAAAGACAATACCGAAATAGAAGGGAAAAATTTTGAAATTTTATCTCAGTCAGCAATGAATAAATACAACCAAATGAGCCACACATCACCTCTACAGCAATAGATCAAGAGCCCAAGAGAATTTTGCAAAACTATGAACCCAAGCTTCCATTCCCGACTAGGATGATGTCAAAGAAAAAATGGAGGAATATATGGAGAAGCAACCATAGAAAAGAGTTGTTACGTCACAAATGGGAAACACTGTCAAAAAGAAAAGGCTTATAGAGGAGTGTAGTGTCATATTACAAAGGCCAACTACAACAAAGTGTAAGGATCTAGACGTGTTCACCATAGACTGCACCATTACGGATTGCGAGATAAAATCCTTATGCGACTTAGTTTGGGAATCAATATAATATTGCTGCCTATGTCGAAGTTATTGCGATACTATGAACTGAAGCCCACATCCATGACCTTACAATTTGTAAAAAGAACCATCAAAGTAGCCAATGGGAAGATAGAGGATATGGTGGTTAAGGTGGCAGATTTTAAGCTTCCAATAGACTTTATTATTTTGGACATGGAGGAAGATACAGATATACCATGTATCTTAAGAAGACCTTTTCTGATAATAGTAGAAGCAATAATAGATGTACAACATGACATCCTAACCTTCCGAGTGAATGGAAATGAGATGATTGTCTGTCCGACCTCGTAGGAAATCAAGAACATTCAAAAAATGGAGATTTAATAGAGTCAATGGTAGACAAAGGGGATTTAGAATGGAAGGGCAGACAGTCAAGATGGCTAATGAAGCAGTGGTGTGCGAGGCCTTCAAGGAAGATTTTCATGAATAGCACTACAATATTGTTGCGGTGTGTAATCAATTTGACATTGTGCTACATTAGGCCACTACACAGCCAAAACCACATGATCTTGGTCCATCTAAACTAAAAGGGAAAGTGCAACCAGCAACTGTCACCTATGCAGCTACAAGTAATAGAAAACAAGTATGGGTAATAGTAGAGGATCAATGGAAGCATGGTAGTGCCAAACAGTCCAAGTATATCATGTCGCATAGATGGAAATGGCATGAAATTAGGAAGGACGCAGCTTTAAATCCATCAAATTACTTGAAACCACCCTGAGCATTTGGGTGGTCATGTTTGGCTGAAGACGTTAACCTTAGTGCTAGCTGGGAGGCAACCACGTGTTGTTTTTATTGTATTTACTTTAATTTTTTTATTGTTATTTGAGTGTTTAATATTTTGTATATGTATTTATGCACGTACTAGCACAACCTATACTGTCCACGTAACTAAAGTCTTACCAGCAAAAGCCTGATCAACTCCATACACAGTAGTGTTGTTCCTCACACTTTTTTCTTTTTATGCATATCTTACATTGAGATTGTTTGCCTTAGTGTGAAATATTGGAAAATAATAAGTGCTCAAATTGCTCTTACTTGATGTCTTGAATAAGTGATTTATATTAGACTCGTAAACACTTAATAGTAGTTTTATAGCATAAAGAACCTAGGGAGTTGGTAAAGTGACTAGTTGAATAAATTATTTGACGATGAATAATAGTTTTCTTAGATGTCTATCTCGGTTTGCTAGGATTATGATGTATGGTATGGTTGAAAAAAATTGAAAAAAAAAAGAAGTTAAACCATCTATAACCGATAAGCTTGAAGATGTTCATGGGTAAGTGTTAAGACTACAATGAGAATAAATGTTACCTTAAAGGGTAACTATTTTAAAAAAATGAAAAAAGAAAAAGAGAGAAAAATCGTATCATACAGAGTGAAGATAGGCTGATAGGGATAATTTTGAGACATCTAAGTTGCTCTGACCCATCTGTTCCCAATTTTTTAGATGAAATCATCGAGTTGACTTACTTAGGAATCAAGCTATGAATAGACCATTATACATACATATATTGTGAGTCTAACTTAGATGAGTTATTCAAGAAATTGGATTTGAGTTATGTTGGGTACTTTGAAGGTTCTTGGGTTTCATTACTGGGAATTTTCTAAGAACAATGATGTGTGTAACTACTATGACTGTTTTATTTTATTTTTATTTTCCTGTGATTGCATGTGTTTGTTGAAAGACGTTTTTGGGTGTCGTAGATGTAAGCCCTCATGAGACTATAACCTATACATTAGGGTCATCTTGGAGGTTTAAAGGCTTGTTGCATATGCTAAACGCAATCACGATCCCTACAAAGGTGGCTTAGGTTAATTTATTTTAGTTTTTTAATTTATTTTATTTTATTTTACTCGAGAACTAGATAAATATTAAGTTTAGGGAAGTGATGAGCGATTAATATATATATATTTCCCACCCTTTTTTTTTCCTTAATGTTTTATGGATGATATCAAACTTTATGAGTGAATTGATGTGTTTTGGGTTCATTTTACATGTCAAAATTATATCATGACTCAAAAATTTTAACTAGGGATGAAAATGGTAAAATATGAAGTAAATTGGGTCAAATTTCAGAGGCAAAATACGCATCCCGACGCCAAAGGCGCATTGCGACGTGCAGCAGAAGAAAAATGAGGCAGATAACAACTAACGATGGTGCATCGCGACGCTGCCCTTGGTGTGTCGTGACGCGCCGAACATGACCAGTGCTCCTTACGATGCGCGTACGTCGTAATGCGGATTGCATATCTCAGTTCGTCTTGGATCCAAATTTTAATAAGTCAACACCTACACGACCTCTTATATAAACAAAAGTTTGTCCCAAAATCTAGGAGGAAGTCTCATAACATAATTTTGGAGTCCCAAAGCATAGAAGAACACCCAGAACAAGACAATAACAAGTGCATCAACGGGAGTTATAGTTTGAAGCCAAAGACTGCAAATGAGAGTTCTTTCTTTCTTTCACTTTCTACTTCATCTTTTATAAGCTTTTACTTTGGAAAAATGATTAGCTTGTGTTTATTGTTTATCATTAGTAGCTAAATCATTCATCTAGGGTTATAATGGATCCCGACTATATGTTTATTAATTAATTTGAATATTTTTATTCTTTTGAGATTATTGTTGATTATTTGTTATTCTCTGTGTTTGAATGCATATTTTATTTGTTTGGCCAATAATAAAATATTCTTGGTAAATCCTTAGGAACTCTGTGGAGGAAATTACGATTAGCCGTGGGAATAATAGCACATGGTCCAGTTCTTTGAATAGATTTCTCTTCATGATAGAAATATACATGCATGATATGTGTAGCCATTATTAGAACCTGACCCTAATAAATTTGGTTTAAATTAATTAACATATACATATAGTTAATTAGTTCAATTTGAATATTTCTACCTGACCATTGAAAGTGGCTTGTAGATAGTTTAGTGTTCTAGGTTAATAATTTATAACAACCCAATAAATGAAAAGTATATGAACTCATTGTTTGCGTGCTTAGATGAAGTTACAACTCTATGTTCTTCTCGCGCATAAAATTTAAACTCCAAAATTATTATTTGTTATCTATTTAATCTTTCAATTAAATTTTAGATTAAGTATTCTCTTTCTCAACTAATAATTTAGTTTAAGTTAAGTATGTTAGTTTTGGTATTAATAAGAAAAAATAATATGTCTCTATGGGTACGATATCCAACATTCTGTTATTATATTACTTGAGTGATACGTGCACTTACGTGTTAGATTTACAAAATCACGAATGGAGGTAAGTTGGTAAAATTTTCTCACCTCACCGGTCACAACCAAAGAAGAAACTTCAAAAAGCCCTTCTATTACTTACTCCTGGCGGCGTGACCAATTTGGTGAAAAAATTGGGAGCTTTTTCAATCACATAAACCCACAGGCTGCTAAGGATCATGGCCAAGTTGGTGAAGTACCCACAAATTCAAGAAAGGATTTATATGGAAATCAAATTAAATGGGGTGAGATACTTAACTAGTGCTTTCCCCCCCCACAAATTCAAAGCCATATATAGCATGCGAGATTGACATATATCTGTCGGAATATGAGAAGACATTTAGCATGATAAATATGTGCAACATCTAATTAACTTGGCAACATCAATTTTGCATGATCATAAATTTACAAATACATAAATGAAAATTTGGGTTGTCAATAGTATCATATTTCTCTATAATCTGGACGGTCAGATTTTATTGACTTTCTAACCTTCTTATATTCTTAGATTATGAGGTATGCTATTCTTAGGATACCGTAGTCGGATCCACAAATGTGCACAAGGATTCCTATTTAACACATGAAAGGCATTGATCTCTCTAAATAATTTGCTATATTACACGATAAAATATATTGTGATATCAAATATGTATTGATTTGTTTGTACATATTATAATTTTTGTCCACATTTGACTAATTTAGATGACTTCGGTTGCATGTAAATTGTGAAACTTATCTTTCAAATTTTCCCGCTTGTGGACAAAACAAAATCACCAAATTGTTTAGAGTCTTTGAGATGCCAACAAAGCCACAATTTTCTTCAAATTTTGTTCTCTCTTTTGTCTCATTCAACCAGAATTATTAAAATCTTAATCTTATACACACATCACTCCAACTTTCACAAAACAGACAACAAATTGTCCAATAGCCACCCTCAATCCAAAAAGTATCATCATCATACCCTAAAACCACTTATTTAGATTTTAGCCACTAATATTTTACCTAATTATATATACATAATACATGGGCAGCCCGAATTTTGAGGGACGAGGATTTTATTTTTATTATTTTCTTGCTGTAATGTGTTATTAATTTTTTTTTTAGATTTGAAATTTTTAATTTTAGTCGAAATTTAAGAGTCTGTCCTTAAAACCGCCCGAATCGCATACATGGCCTGAATCCGGTGATCTTTCCAGCAAGGGGTTATCGGTGCCCGTAATCGACTTAGCGACCCTAGAGTGACACAACTTATAGGGCATGCATGTGAAAAGTGTTGTAAATTCTTCAATTAACAGAGGGTATTTATGTCTTTTATGTGTAGGGGTGGTTACAATCCTTGTAGGGTTGCAACCCCACCCCAAGGGGTGCTCTTCTTTGGCACCCCTCCTTGCCTTATAAGAGGTTTTTCCCTCCATTTTGAGAAGGGTGGGAAAAAAGTTGGCAGAAAGAAAGGCAAAAAGACATACATTTCAGACACTTTGTTTTCTTTGTTTTGAGAAGAGATCCACCATCTTCCTTGTTCAAACACTTGTCAAGGAGTGCACCTTGGACAAGAAGCATCCAAGTTATCCTGGGAGAACGTTGGCCAATTCGGATCCGTAGAGCACCTGTGACGGGGCCAATAAGTTCTTAAGGACAGAGAACTTCTCGACTTGGAATTCTGTAATCTCCTTTTCTGGTTTGTTTTAAAGGTTTTCTGGTTTTAGGGTTTCATGCATCTAGATCTACTTTTGCTGATTGATCTGTTGTTTTGCATGCTAATTGTTGTTTAATGACACTAATATCCAACAATCTTAAGAACTTATTGCTCTAGTGTTATTAGATAGTAATTCGCATGTTAGGGTTTGTATTTTCTGTAAAATACGAACTGTGCATGAAAAACCCGTAGGGCGTTCGAACGCCCAACGCACGCGAAGGCTAAAAATTTGAATTCTCGTAAGAACGTTCGAACGCGTCTTCAAACGCAACTCGAACGAAAGCCTTCTGCCTTAGAACGTTACGAACGCAACTCGAACGCAAACTCTCTGGAATCATTCCGTTCGAACGCGTTCACGAACGCTATACGAACGTGAACTCTCTGGAATCATTCCGTTCGAACGCGTTATCAAACGCTACTCGAACGTGAACTCTCTGGAAACACATCGTTCGAACGCGTTATCAAACGCAACACGAACGCACACACACTGGACAGTCTCGTTCGAACGTAGATACGAACGCGACACTAACGAAATAGTCCTGTAATTCTTATAAACTGCAAACTTAAATAATATTAACTTAGTAAGTCATATACTGTTAACACATTAATCTTGGTAGTATAGATTTAAGTTATTATTAAGTTGTTCAATTATCACAAGCATACACATAGTGATAAAGTTGAAATTGTTTGATTGTTGCATAATTGGTTGAGAATTTAAAGTGTAATAATACACAAGTAATTCCATCCAATCTTGATTGAATTATATATATCTACATTTATCGTATATCACTTTGAACAAGATCATTCGTTGATCGTTGTGCAATTTGTCTTTCGTAGACTAATTGACCCTGTTGATTTTCCAGTTACATATGGCTAGCGGAAATATCACGGTACCGGTCTCTCATGGAGAAAAACCGGAGAAATTTGGTGGGGCAAATTTCAAACAATGGCAGAGCAAGATGCTGTTCTACCTGACAACTCTCCAGTTGGCTAAATTCCTCAAAGATCCTCCGGGTCCTGTGGAGGGTGAATCGGAAATGGCCAAGGAAGAGCGAGAACAGAACAGATGGATGTCTGGAGACTTCTTATGCAAGAACTACCTTTGTGGTGGTCTTGACAATACCCTGTACAATGTGTACCAAGGCATGACTTCTGCGAAGATTCTCTGGGAATCTCTCGAGAAGAAGTACAAAACCGAGGATGCCGGACAAAAGAAATTTGTCGTGGGTAGGTTCCTGGACTACAAGATGGTAGATTCAAGGACGGTGATGTCTCAGTTGGGTGAACTGCAGTTGATCATTCATGAAATACTGGATGAGGGAATGAAACTCTGTGAGATGTTTCAAGTTGCCGCCATAATTGAAAAGTTGCCTCCATCATGGAAGGACTTCAGGAGCTATCTGAAACACAAAAAGAAGCAGATGAGCCTTGAAGACCTCAGTGTTCGATTGAGAATCGAGGAGGACAACAGGATGTCCGAGAAGGCCAGCTACAAGACTCTGGAGTCTAAGGCCAACATCATTGAAGGTGTGAAGGGTAGCAAAAAGAAGAACAGTGGAGCTGACTCTGGGAACAAGAAGTTCAAGGGAAAATGCTACAACTGTGGAAAGAGCGGTCATATGTCAAAGGACTGCAGAAACAAGAAGTCTCAGGACAAGGGCAAGAAAAAGAAAAATGAGGCCCATGTCACTGAAGGCGAGCAGCTGACTGATGATATCTCAGAGATGGAACTATCAGCAGTGGTAACCGAAGCCAACATAGTTGGGAATCCGAGAGAATGGTGGGTAGACACTGGGGCTACTCGTCATATCTGTGCAGACAGTAAAATGTTTTCCATGTACCAGAAGGTCGATGGCGGTGATCATCTGACAATGGGAAACTCGTCTACCTCTCAGGTGGTTGGACAAGGCACAGTGGTTCTGAAGATGACATCGGAAAGGAGCTAACATTGAAGAATGTACTGCACGTTCCAGATATTCGGAAGAACTTGGTCTCGGGCTCTCTCCTTAGTAAGGCTGGTTTTAAGCTTGTATTTGTTTCTGACAAGTTTGTATTGACGAAGAATGATATGTATGTAGGAAAAGGATACCTAACTGAGGGCCTTTTCAAGTTAAATGTAATGACTGTTAACCGTGCTATTAATAAAGCTAGTTCGTCTGCTTATATTATAGTGTCACAAAATGTATGGCATGGGAGGTTAGGACATGTTAATTATGATACCATGCGTAAATTAATTAACATGGACCTTATACCTAAATTTGCAATTGATAGCCAACATAAGTGTGAAGCATGTGTTGAAGCAAAAATGCATCGAACATCATTTCATTCTATTGAACGCAGTTCTGAACCGCTAGAACTTGTACATACTGATGTATGTGACATGAATATTGTGCAAACAAGAGGCGGTAAAAAGTACTTTGTCACTTTTATCGATGACAGCACAAGATTCTGTTATGTGTACTTGCTGAGAAGCAAAGCTGAAGCGATTGAGAGCTTCGTACACTATAAGAACGAAGTTGAAAACCAACTTGGCAAGAAAATCAAAAGAATCAGGAGTGATAGAGGTGGTGAATACGTTTCACCATTCGGTGAATATTGTTCTGTGCACGGAATTATTCACGAAACCACTGCTCCTTATTCTCCTCAACAGAACGGAATTGCGGAACGCAAAAACCGAACGTTGAAGGAAATGATGAACGCCATGTTGACAAGTTCGGGACTACCCCAGAACTTGTGGGGGGAAGCTCTTGCTTTCCGCGAACTACGTTCTTACAAACTTCCTCACAGAAGGTTGGACAAGACACCATATGAGTTGTGGAAAGGTTTCGTACCTTCCTACAAATACCTCAAAGTGTGGGGGTGTCTTGCCAAAGTAATGGTTCCTAAACCTAAGAAGGTTAAAATAGGACCAAAAACTGTTGACTGTATATTCATTGGATATGCTCGCAACAGTAGTGCGTATCGATTCTTGGTACACAAGTCGGAGATTCCTGACATCAATCCGGAAATGATAATTGAGTCAAGGAATGCGACATTTTTTGAAGAGACGTTTCCTTGTAAGGAAAGACAGCGCACAGTGTCTCTCAAAAGAACGACCGACGCTGTCAAGGACAGTGATAAGGTTGACCTAGAATCAGATAAACGTGTAAATACTGAGACAATCGAGCCTAGACGTAGCAAAAGAGCTAGAACGTCTAAGTCGTTTGGTCCCGATTTTCTGACATACCTGTTAGAAAATGAGCCTCAAAGCTATAAAGAAGCTATGTCTTCTCCTGAGGCACCTCTTTGGAAAGAGGCGATAAATAGTGAGATTGATTCAATCCTACAGAACCATACTTGGGAGTTGGTTGATCTTCCACCAGGTTGTAAGCCATTGGGCTACAAATGGATATTCAAAAGGAAGATGAAAACGGATGGATCAATAGATAAGTACAAGGCAAGACTTGTCATAAAAGGTTATAGACAAAAAGAAGGCCTTGATTACTTTGACACCATATTCACCTGTGACTCGTATCACATCGATAAGAATGCTCATAGCCATAGCAGCTATATTTGGTCTTAAAATACATCAAATGGATGTAAAGACGGCATTCTTGAATGGTGAATTGGATGAAGAAATTTACATGGAACAACCAGAAGGGTTTTGTGTTCCTGGACAAGAACAGAAGGTGTGCAAACTTGTAAAATCCTTGTATGGATTAAAACAAGCACCGAAACAATGGCATGAGAAATTTGACAAAGAAATGTTGTCAAATGGGTTCAAAACCAATGAGTGTGATAAGTGTGTGTACACTAAATCAACTCAAAAGGGATATGTCATTGTGTGTCTCTATGTAGACGATATGCTGATAATTGGTAGTAATCATGAAATGATTCAGTCTACCAAAAACGTGTTATCCAGCAGATTTGATATGAAAGATATGGGGATAGCTGATGTAATCCTAGGATTAAGATTTCTAGGACATCAGACGGATATATATTATCACAGACTCATTATATATTGAGAGATACTCGATAAATATATCAAAGGGGATCTAAATGTAGCTAGAACCCCTGTAGACCTAACTCTTCATTTATCAAAGAATACTGGTTCAAGCATATCGCAACTAGAGTATTCGAGAATCATCGGAAGTCTGATGTATCTCACGAATTGCACACGACCTGATATCGCTCAAGCTGTGAATCGGCTTAGCAGATATACGAGCAATCCAGGACACAACCACTGGAAAGCCATAGTAAGAGTTTTGAGGTATCTGCGTGAAACTTCAAAATATGGGCTACATTACGAGAGATATCCTGCTGTACTAGAGGGTTACAGCGATGCTAACTGGATATCTGATACGGTGGATTCCAAATCCACGAGTGGATTTGTTTTCACACTTGGTAATGCAGCCGTGTCATGGAAATCCTCGAGGCAAATGTGTATTGCCCGGTCTACTATGGAATCAGAATTCATAGCGTTAGACAAAACAGCGGAAGAAGCAGAATGGCTTAGAAACTTCCTGGAGGATATTCCTAGTTGGCCCAAACCGGTGCCAGCGATTAGCATACATTGTGATAGCCAATCGGCAATTGGGAGAGCCCAAAATACAATGTATAATGGTAAGTCTCGACACATACGTCGGAGACATAATACCATACGTCAACTGCTCTCAAGTGGCATAATAACGATCGATTATGTCAGGTCGAAGGAAAACCTAGCGGATCCACTAACTAAAGGTTTACCTCGAGAGCAAGTTGAGAAGTCATCGAGGGGAATGGGCTTGAAGCCTATAATCTAAGAATTGTCACTGTGGAAACCCAACCTAGTTGACTGGAGATCCCAAGATCTAGGTTCAAAAGGGACAACATAAACTTTGTGCAATTCAAAACAAGCACTGAAGAGTTTCGTACTCTTTCCCATTCCGTGGATGACGCTGAGTGCTGTCTGTCATTGGTGAGGATAAGCGAGGCTTTTAATGATCACTATATTAGGAGATGAGTCCTAATGGGGGTAAAGACAGATTACCTCTTCATAGTAGATCACCTATTTCAAGTAAGAAGTGAGGCCGCTTCCATGGGAACCTTTAAAGGCGGGTTACCCTAAAGTGCTTGATGAATCCAGGACCGTTGTTCAGGGCCAAAATGAACACAACCGTAGAACGGGAAAATGGTCGAATCAAAGCTGTGTGTGTTGGCAGTTGTCTTGGTTTACACCAACGGCAGAACAGTTCAAGACTATGGGTCACTGGTTTGCCAAGTAAATCCGATTGTCATTCACTAGGAAAGGTTCAAGGCGAAAGCTACCTATTTCGATGCAGCTTTGGCTCACGGTATCTCTCTCACGTGTCTGAATGGATAATTGAAGAATTGTGGGGGATTGTTGTAAATTCTTCAATTAACAGAGGGTATTTATGTCTTTTATTGTGTAGGGGTGGTTACAATCCTTGTAGGGTTGCAACCCCACCCCAAGGGGTGCTCTTCTTTGGCACCCCTCCTTGCCTTATAAGAGGTTTTTCCCTCCATTTTGAGAAGGGTTGGGAAAAAAGTTGGCAGAAAAGGCAAAAAGACATACATTTCAGACACTTTGTTTTCTTTGTTTTGAGAAGAGATCCACCATCTTCCTTGTTCAAACACTTGTCAAGGAGTGCACCTTGGACAAGAAGCATCCAAGTTATCCTGGGAGAACGTTGGCCAATTCGGATCCGTAGAGCACCTGTGACGGGGCCAATAAGTTCTTAAGGACAGAGAACTTCTCGACTTGGAATTCTGTAATCTCCATTTTCTGGTTTGTTTTAAAGGTTTTCTGGTTTTAGGGTTTCATGTATCTAGATCTACTTTTGCTGATTTGATCTGTTGTTTTGCATGCTAATTGTTGTTTAATGACACTAAATATCCAACAAAAAGTGGGGTGTGTTTCAGCTCATGAACCATGGCATTCCTTTGAATGTTTTGAAGGACGCCGAGTCTGAGGCTCGGCGGCTGTTTTCCCTTCCGGCGAGGCAGAAGCTGAAAGCCTTACGAGGTCCCGGTGGAGCCACGGGTTATGGGATTGCTCAAATCACTCCATTTTTTTATAAGTATATGTGGCATGAAGGGTTTACTATCATGGGTGCTTCGATATTTGATCATGCTAAGCTTCTTTGGCCTCATAATAATCATGAAAAGTTTTGGTAAGTACTCTCCTCCATGCATGCACTTACAACGTGCACTTTGATTTTGAATAATTTGGTATGATTTTGTCATTATTGACAGTGACGCCATGGAAACTTATCAGAAGAAAATGAACATTCTGGCAGAGACACTGACAAAACTCATCATCAAATCAATGGACCTATCATCATCAGAAGAAGAAGAAATGAACTGGCCGGTTTGTTCAAGTTCAAGGTCAGCTTTACAACTAAACTCATATCCTTCAAGCCCAGAACCAAACAGAGCAATGGGTCTAGCTCCACACACAGACACATCCCTCATAACAATTCTTCATCAAAGTTCCATAACTGGGCTTCAAATTTTCAAAGAAGAGACTGGATGGGTCCCAGTGAAGCCTGTTGATGGTGCCTGATTGTGAACGTTGGTGATTTTTTTCATATCTTATCAAATGCTCGATTCAATAATGTTCTTCATCGTGTGTTTGTGAATCACAACTGGCAAAGGCTATCACTTGCTTACTTTGATTCTAATGTTGTGTTTACTGTTAAGTCAGGGCAAGTTGCTAGGTATTGTTCTGTCACTGTGAAGGAATTCATTAGCTTAAAAGCTAAGAGCCTTGAAAAAGCACTTTCTTGTATCAAAATATGATTATTATTATATGATGGATCTTATCCCAATTGAGATTAATAATTTCTCATGCTTTCCTACAAATTTTAACAAAATCTATAACAATACTAAAGTATAATCTCTTGTTTTTTATATGCAACTAAGTTAGATAATAATAATAATAATAATAATAATAATAATAATAATAAACTTCACTTTTCACATATAACAAAAATACCCAAAATAATATTTATAAACTTAGGACAGCCGGAGATTTTACCTACTGCGCTTAATCCCAGGTCGGTGATTTGGCGGTGGGGTTTCCAACGGTTCCAAAAATTATATTTATAAACAATGGTTAATTATTATCATCTCACTACTTCAAAATTTAGGAAATAACAAATGAGTACAATAATTATTGGGGTGTAATATTTTACTATTATATCTTTATTAAATTTTCATTTTACTATAAAATATTATAATTTATTACAAAAGTATTGAGGTATAATATTTTACTATTATAGTAAAACGTATTTTTTAGGTAAAGATGTAATAGGAAAATGTAAATTTTTAATAAAGATATGGTAGTAAAATATAAAATTTATAGTAAAATGTAAAGTTAATAAAGATATAATAATAAAATGATACATCCCAATACTTTTTATGTTCATTTGATATTTTTCAATTTTTGAAGTAATGAAATGATAATAACCTACCAACAACTTGCAATAGTGGCCATTTACGCCTTTCATATCAGCTGTCAAAATAGCATTATTTGTCTTACAATATCAGCTGTGGATTTGTTATGCCTAAAGATGGGTTATGCAACTAAACATCTAGCTCTATTTTTTTAACACCTCGTGAATGGTTTTAAGTAGATTATTAGAAAATAATTCCTGGTAACGTATTTGTGTGTTCATCTGGTTTTGTGGTGTAGGGCTCAGGATTTCATCTTGAGGTCCTGGGTTTAGTGTTTTTTATAAGAGCTTGGTACAATCGGGAATTTTACCTGCTGCATTTAATCCCGGAAGAAGTAATTTGACGGTGGAATTTCCAATAATTTCAAAAAAAAATATTTGTCACAAAATGAACAACGTTGTTGACATTTATATTTTCATAAGGTGATAATGTGGATTATATATGTTTTTTTAGATCAATAATATATCGATTCGAAGTTAAATTATCCTAAATTTCTCTATTTAGAACCTCAAATCACAATTATTATACTCTTTTCTTATTTTTTGGGATTCTTCTAAGTTTGAGATTACTTTTTCTAATAATTCCATGTTATGTTGGATTTTAATACAAAATGATGCCAATCACCGGATGCTTTGCTAGTCATTGTTGAGTTCATTTATTTATTAAAAAAAAAGTTATAAAAACTTTCAAAACCCTAATTTATTTTTTTATCTTTCATTCAACAAAATTTGTCTTTGCAAATTTTGTTATTTGTTATTTTCCGCTTCGTCAGTTGCCTATAAAAGATTGTCTAGTATATTCGCTCACCTCTCACTTTCCGTAGAAATACCTCAAGCTTTTGTAAAAATTTTTGTTACCAACCCCCGAATTTTAGTTCATATTTCGAACTTACGGTATATTCGTATATTCAATGGGACCCACGGCAGTAGTATTATCGACTGTATATTCGGTCGGTAATATTTTGATCGGTTATTGATCAAGAATTATTTTTTTATCTTTTTTGATCGGTATTCAGTCGTATATTCTTGAAGTGCGTGAGTGGTGAAAATTTAAATTAAAAAAAAAAAAAGATTATAAGGAAGAAAATTTCTTCTCCCACCTCCCTTCTCATTCTCTCTTTTCAATTTTATTTTCATAATACCTTCTTCTCTCTTCCCTTTTATTTACTTTTAAATACTTTTCTTTTTTATTTTTCCCCTTAATTATTTTTAATACTTAATTATTTTTCCCCTCACCGGCTAAAATACGTTAATTTCTCCTTATTTTTCCCCTTTTTTTTCTTATTTTACTTTTAATTTAATTATTTTATTTTATTTTATGATTTAATTATTTTATTTTTTATGTTAAATATTTTTATATTAATATTTTTTTATAGTTTATTTGTTTAATAAATCTTATATTTTTTTTATGTATATTTTGTATTTATTTTGAATAGAGAAGCTTGCGTTTGCTTTATTAAAATTCATGTTGATTGTGATTATATTTTTATTTTTTTAATTAAAATTTGTGTTGATTTTATTTCTATTTTTTTTCCTTTATTAAAAATTGTGTTGATTGTGTTTCTTTTTTTACTTTATTAAAAGTTATTTATCTTATTTATATTCATAAATCAATGTTTATATGATTGTATCTACTTTTACTTTATTAAAAATTATTTGTCTTATTTGTTCTTACTTCCTATATAAAGACGTAGTTTGTAAGTTTGAAGGTAATATAATTTAGAAGATCATTTGAGCCATTCTCATCTCCTATTTTCTTTCCTTTTCAGCCTATCATTTTCTCATATTATAATAGAGTTATCTTCTTAGTATAACATTATAGATGACTACAACTTAGGCTTTGTGGGCATGGTACAGAGATGAGGCGATACTGTCCGGGCTCGCAGCCCGTTGGGAGTACGGAGTAGCCCGCAGGGGATTAAACGGTGAATAAATTCAGTGTGAACTGGGAAATTATTTAATGCCGCATTCACCCCTCGCAAGGGAAGACCTCAAACCGTTGGGTTCGGAATGGTCCATTACTTATGCCAATTGTAATGAACATGTTTACGCAATGATAGAGCCAAGTCTTATGCAAAACATGCAAGATAATTCAAATAACACACAAGTTTGTACACCCATAAACATGAATAAAAATGAAAGCAAATGCATAATTCCACAAGTATATTAAACAAAAAAGTGTGATAATGTATATTAATAATGACGGTAAAAGCGTTAATATTAAAGAGAGATAATTAAACACATGATGCAAAAAAGAAATAACCAAAGAGGCAAACATGCATAAAATATGATGAAAGAGTCTGTCCAGTGTGTGCATTCATGTAGCGTTCGAGAATGCATTCGAACGAAGTGTTCCAGGATACATGCGTTTGAGTAGCGTTCGGAAACTCGTTCGAACAGAGTGAGGCGGAATGCATGCATTCGAGTAGCGTTCAGAAATTCATTTGAACGTACTTATAAAAATTGCATCAATAATAACATAAATACGCATATATAAATATTCCGGAGTGGTACGTGGAGTTATATCCCAAGTACAGACCGTATTACCGTCCATTCGGATTCGGCTACGAAATTTATGTCTGGGTTTCCATCCGATATACCGCAAGGGATGAGACACACAATCGTTAACACAATGCAATTATGAAGATAGATGTGAAGTGATGTAGCAGAATAAATAAAGATAACTAATGGAATGAATACAAAGTGAAAACTAAAAAAGCAATAGAAAGGCGTATAACTAAATAAATAACACAAAGGAAATACGCAATGTCGAATATGATAACTAAATAAATGACAAAAAAGGAAAAATAATGGAAGAATAAAAGGAGAAGAGATGCGACCAAAAGACTTGGCCGACATCTATATGGGACCTCGTAGGCCCGGTTAGACGTATTTCACATCCAACCAAGCATACCTCGTCCGGAGCAACAAAATATCATGGTAAAGGCTGCCTTCAGGTATTTCCCGCAATTAGGGTGACCTTTAATCCGATGTAAGTAGCCCATGTGCACAAAATGATAATGATGAATAAATAACTAACGGAACAACAAGAAATGAATAACGAAATAAAAGAAAAGAGATGTAACCAAGAGACTTGGCCGACATCTATATGGTATCTCGTATGCCCAGTTGGATAACCAAGCATACCTCATACGGCAAAGAAAAATATCATGGTAAAGGTTGCCCTCAGGTATTTCCCGCAAATAGGGTGACCGTTAATCCGATGTAAGTAGCTCATGCGCACTAAATGATAACGATGAATAAATAACTAACGGAACAACAAGAAATGAATAATGGAATAAAAGAAAAGAGATGCGATCAAGAGACTTAACCGAAATCTATATGGGATCTCGTATGCCCGGTTGGAAATATCTCATGTCTAACCAAGCATACCTCATCCGGCACAGCAAAATATCATGGTAAAGGCTGCCCTCAAGCATTTCTCGTAAATGGGGGGCTTTAATCCAATGTAAGTAGGCATGTGTACTAACAATCAGCAGCAAATAAATAATAGAATAACAAACGGAAAATGAATAGTGGAATAATAAACACAGACAGTAAATGAACATAAAAAATAAATAACAAAAATATCAAAGAAATCAAATATGACCAAGGGACTTTGCCGCTAGTGTGGGATCTCGCAAGCCCGGTTAGACACATTCCACGTCCAACCAAACATGTCATGTCCGGAATAACAAAATGAATATTAAAGAGAGGGACCTCAAGTCTTACCTTTTAAATCGCTTCTCGGAATGGTGTTGGGACGTCGCCGAAAGGGTTAGATCTTTATTGTTTTTCTGGTTCACTGGTTCAATACTTTTGCTCAGGATTTTTCTGTTTTGGGCTGCTATTTCTCAATTTTTGGGCAGCTGTTTTCTTTGGTTTCGGTGGCTGTTCTAGGGGCTATTTTCGGTGCTATATGGCTGCTGTTTTAGGGTTATTTTAGGTGCTATAGGGCTGCTATTTTGAGGTTATTTTCGGTGATATAAGGGACTGTTTCGTGAGTTGATTTTCGTTAATTGAAGGCTTAAGTTTGTTCAGTTGAGGAGGGTTGTTGTGTGTTCGATTTTGTTGCTATTTTAGTCGGTGAGGATTGTTTGTTTTTGTTGCTTTATTTTGGTCGGCTAAGGAATTGTTGTTTGTCTTTTGTTTACTTGGTGGGCAGTTGGTTGATTGGTGAAGGGCCTAGGTTCATGCGTTGTTATTATTTTTTTGGGTGGCTTGGTCGGTAGTTCTTTGGCTTATTTTGGTTGTTTGATTAGTGGGGGCTGCTTACTTTATAGCTAGTTGTCGAGTTTGCATTTTGTTTGGTCGGTTTGGTGGAGGGGGCTACTGGGTTGAAGGTTGTGAATTTGTTTCACGCCACTTCACTATTTCTTACTTAGTTTGTGGGCTGGCATTAGCATGACAACCAGAATAATATAGACTTAGGGTTTTTAATGTTTTTTCCTTTTTTGGGTGTTGGCCGTGAGGGTTATTTGTTTCAGTCGGTGGGGTTGCTCTGTGTGTGTGGCTTTAAGGGACGTGTGAATGGTGTACGTGGGGCTGCTTCGTTGTGTTCGGTGTGTGTGAGTGAAAGGGCTGCTAGTAAGGTGTCATCTGTTGGTTGAAAACCACTACATCAACTCACATCACTCAATCAAGTGACAAGTTGTCACATCACATCACTCAAAATGACAAGTGATTTGACGCTTGAAGTGACTAGCGATTTGACGCTTGAAGTGATTTATGTGCCGCACTCGAATTCGAAATGCGAATGCGCTCGCAAACACTCCTGGGCTCGGGTTCGGGTTCATTAATTCTGAATTAACTAATTTTTCGTTGCGTCGTAATTAAATCTAATTTAATTAAATAATCATGCGTAGCATAATTACTATTCACGTCGCTAACGAATTAATTCTAAATTAATCCATTCGCCTGAATAAAAATCAGATTTTAATTCCACGTCGAAATCCAATTTCGTTTAATATATCGAATATATTATTTTATTGATTAATTCCAAATTAATCGTTCTCTCTCTTTTAAATAATATTTTATCCCAGATAAAATATCTCTGTAATTAATCCGAGATTAATTTTCTCTCTCATCTAATTAATCTCAGATTAATAAAGTGCGAGTCATACGTCATCGGTGAATCTTCGGGAAGCGACCCATGAGATCCCCAGATATGTTGGCAGTAAATTTGGTCGTCGGACTATCTGAACACGTACGTACCAAGTACTATATTTTTACCGATTTACAAGACAAGGCTCGCTTCGAGCAAACCGCCATGCCTACCCAATTCTCCAGAAATATCCTTACAGGAATAAGTGATCTATATCAGGCGTAGTATACGTAGTATTGCGTATCTTGATCCAGTATCAGATGTCACGTGCTAGGCCTGGGGCTGGAATTATGTCTGCCCCTTACGAAGCACATGTCGGATGTCTGGTAACTAGTCTCTATAATCGGATATACATGACCTAGTCATAATATCCCGATGACTGCAGTACTTAAGAGTACTAGTACCGTATCCTACGTGACATCATCTCCACTCTGACTGGAGTAATACTTCCATCTTGACATCACACCCAATACACTACGATTCTCAATATACCCAGAAGAGGCGTACACAGAACCTGTTAAAGCCCTGGACGACCAAAACCAAAGTATATTGATTGTCGCAAGTATTAGCGGTGCAAGTCTCAGGTTAAGACCAAATACACATACCCTGATTTCGGACTTCCATAGACACATAGTCATACTACCAATGGAATTCCGAGGGGTCTATCTAGAGCGAAGCTGTTTGCCATACCATCGGTAAACACAACCTCCTATTACACTTGCATGAGTATCCTAGACCCAAATATATGAGAACTATGTCGTTATGCCCTCATAACGCGCACAAGTGTAATACTAGTCTTTTACGCATTTATCGATGTCCAATCTCGATAATACTCTGACTATGGATATTTAATGATTATACCTTCGTGGACTGATATTGTCTCATATCATCTCAATCCAGAAACTAATCATAAAGACCTCCTATCATTTTTATAACTAGGTGATCTAATCACAAATGATAAGATTGCAATCTCCTTTGTCACATAGTTAATTTGTACAACATCACCTTGATCTGTCCAAATAGTGACGCTATGGGTCATAATTATCCAACAAACTCCCACTTGGCCTATAGCCAGTCACTTGAGTGTCTACCACCCGAACTATGTACGGTTCGCCCAAACTGCTGAGGAAAGGCTTTCGTCAGCGGATTTGTATGATTATCGTCTGATGCGATTTTTACGATCATCACATCGCCACGATGTATGATCCGAACGAATCAGATAAATGGTCGAAGTATATATCTGGATCGTTGATGAGACCATTAATTCTTTAGCCTGCGCTGTAGCCTAGCTAAGCTGCTAACAGAACTATATCTAATCTAATTAGATTTATTATCGACCCAAATGTCTTCTACTGGTGCCTCAGCTGCAGCAATAAATCGCATTTGTTGTTTATTTGGCAACAGTATCTTACTTGGAAGATTTCCAGCTCATTGTTCCGTTATTTAAACTATATAGTGCCGTTTTTACGACTTTTAGTCGTTTGATCCGTTAGGAAACATGAAGTAGTGATCCCAATCACTTCAAGTTCTCCTTCTCCATAGTTTAAGACAGCATCTTTAGTTCTCTAAGATACTAACGGATGTTCTTAACATCAATCCAGTGACCATCACTAGGATTGGCCTGTTTGTGACTCCATATGCTCAAAGCGTATGAGACATCAGGTCACTTATATTTTTACAATGTACGAATACTTGGAGAGTGCCAACAACCTTTAGATCTTATCCTAGTAGAACTTTATTCCTAGAATAAAGGTTGTTTCTCCCGAGAATTCTACGGAGAATTTTCATGAAAGCCAAGCTTTCACCGATTATTTTATGGGAATATCATTTCCAAGAAATGACATTATCATTATTAGGACATTTACTGTCAGTGTGCTCCCACTAACCTCCTTATATACACAAGAATCATTTTCGTTTTGAATCAAATCATACACCATTATGATTACATCAAAACGATAGTTCTAAGAAACCCAATGCTTGCTTCAATCCCTCCATGGATCGAATAACCTGCAAACCTTGTTTGCTAGTTTTGGTACGAAAAATCATCAGGATGTTGTAAACATCCTCCAAAAGGTTTCCGTTTAAGGAAAGCGATTTTGACGTTCAGCTGCCATATTTCATAAATGAAACATGCAGCATCAGCAAGCATTATCCAAATGTATTTACCATGGCAAAAGGTAAAAGGTTTCACCGTAATCGACACAATGTTGATAACGATACATTTTCGCTACAAGCCTAGCTTAGTACGATGGTATGTTGCCATCCATGTATGTCTTCCTTGAAGACTCATTAGTACCAACATACACAATGTCTTACGGTACAACAACTAGTATCCAAATATAGTTGGTATACATGGAATCCATTTCGGACATCATGGCACTTTGCCATAATAGGGAGTCGATACCTTGTATCACTTCCTCAAACGTAGTCAGTTCGTGTTCCTCAATAAGATTAACATCTTTATGAGGTGAGATCAGAAACCCATACCCCAGGTTGTTTTCTGACTCTCTCCGAATTACGTGGTTCTTGTGTATTCGAAGATTGGTATAGTTTCATCTTTGATGAACTATTTGTGTTCCATTAGGAATCAGTGCCTGGAACAGTATTACTCTGATATTCATCGAGTTTTACTATCCTCCCACTTACCACTGCATATCGATATTCCTCTTAGGAAAATCGTATGGTGAGCAATAATTACATTGTTCTCTAGGGAGTTATATAAGTACTATACTTTGGTTACCCTATGATAACCTACAATTAGTCACTTATCCGATTTGGGTTCTATTTTGGTATCATCCAAACGTATGCCTAGCATTCCCAAATCTACAGGAATGAGAAAGAGCAGTTTCTTTCCTGCTCATATCTAAAATGAAGTCTGTCAAACAGATTTTCATGGAACCTTATTCAAAATAAGTATTGCACTGTTAAATACTTATCCCATTGAAAGAAAATGGTAGCTCAGAGCGACTCATGATTAACCTTATCATGTCTAACAAAATTCGGTTTCTCCGTTTGGACACACCGTCAAATTGACGTGTTCCGGGAGGAGTCCTTATTAAAAGAATACTATAATCTTTCAAGTATTTGAGAAACTTACTGCTTAAGTATTTTCATCATGGTCTAACCGTGTGTTGGTTTAAATCTAGGTCCCAAGATCATAACAAGCATGAAAATAATGTGTGAACACATCAAATGAGATAGCGGAATACTCACATCGATCGGTTGAGACGATTTGATGAAGAACAAAATGAAATTTCCCTTCAAGATCCACGCCCAAACAGTGCAGTTTTTCTGTCCAAGAATTTCAGTTTTGCTTCATGAATTTGAGCCTCGAACTTGCATCAAACGGTTCCCGACTCATGGGTGGGTTTCCCTAACACCTTCGTATGTCTCTCGGTGTGCTAGCACTTGTGATTTTTGCCACAAAATTCACTCAAAATTGCTTCATGGCTCACGGTTTTTCAGGCCAAACCAGAAGCTTATTTTGGCCTTCAATGGCCGAAAATAAGAGAAGAAAGAGAGAGAGAGAAAAGTGAGTGTTCGTTGGTAAAAGGTATATCAAATACACCTTTTATATTTTTACAGAAATAATTAAAAGGATTTACCAAATAAAATATTAAAAGTAAAATGGTAAATGCTTTCCAACAACTATCACTATTCCAACAACTCACATCACTCAAAGTGTCAAGTTGCTTTTCAATCAATCAATCACATCAATCAATCAAATGTCACATCACTCAAAGTGACATGTGATTTGACGCTTGATGTGAAGAATGATTTGACGCTTGACGTGACTCGAATTTGAAATGCGAATGCGCTCACAATCACTCTTGGGCTCGGGTTCGCTAATTCCTAATTAGCGAATTATTCGTTGCGTCGCAATTAAATCTAATTTAATTAAATAATCATGCCAAGCATAACTACTATTCACGTCGCCAATGAATTAATTCTAAATTATTCATTCGCCCGAATTAAAATCTAATTTTAATTCCGCGTCGAAATCCAATTTCGTTTAATATATCAAATATATTAATTTACCGATTAATTCCAAATTAATCGTTATCTCTCTTTTATTGATATTTTATCCTAGATAAAATATGTCCGAAATTAATCCTAGATTAATTTTCTCTCTCTTCTAATTAATCCCAGATTAATTAAAGTGTGAGTCATACATCATTGGTGAATCATTGGGAAATGACCCATCAGATCCCCGGATATGTTGGCAGTAAATGCGGTCGTCGGACTATCCGAACACGCAAGTACCAAGTACTTCGTTTTACCGATTTACAAGACAAGGTTGGCTTCTAGCAAAGCGCCATGCCTACCCAATTCTCCGGAAATATCCTTACAGGAATGAAGGATATGTATCAGACGTAGTATACGTGGTATTGCGTATTTCTGTCCAGTATCGGATGATCACGTGCTAGGCCTGGGGCTGGAATTGTGTCTGCCCCGTACGAAGCACTTGTCGGATGTCTGGTAATTAGTCTCTATAATCGGATATACATGACCTAGTCATAATATCCCGATGGCCGCGCAGCACTTATGAGCACTAATACCGTATCCTGTGTGACATCATCTCCACTATGACTGGAGTGATACTTCCATCTTGACATCACACCCAATACTCTACGATTCTCAATATACCCAGCATTGGCGTACACAGAACCGGTTAAAGCCCTGGACGACCTCAACCAAAGTATATTGATTGTCGTAAGTATTAGCGGTGCAAGTCTCAGGTTAAGACCAAATACACCTACCCTGATGTCGGACTCCCATAGACACATAATCAAACTACCAATGGGATTCTGAGGGGGTCTATCCAGAGCGAAACTGTTTTCCGTACCATCGGTGAAACACAACCTCCTACCGCACTTGCATAAGTATCCAATACTTAAATATATGAGAACTATGTCGTTGTGCCCTCACAACGCGCACAAGTGCGATACTAGTCTTTTACGTATTTATCGATATCCAATCTCGATAATACTCTGACTAGGGATATTTAATGATTTATCCTTCGTTGATTGATACTGTCTCATATCATTCTCAATCAAGGAACAAATCATAAGGACCTCTCATCATTTATATATCTAGGTGATCTAATCACAAATGATAAGAGTGCAATCTCCTTTGTCACATAGTTAATTTGTACAACAACACCATGATCTGTACAAATAGTGACGTTATTGGTCATAACTGTCCAACAATCTCCCACTTGGCCTATAGCCAGTCACTCAAGTGCCTAACACCCGAACTATGTACTGTTGGCTCAAATTGCTGAGAAAAGCTTTCGTCAGCGGATTACATGATTATCTTCTGATGTGATTTATACGATCATCACATCGCCTCGATGTATGATCCGAATGAATCAGATGAATAGTCGAAGTATGTATCTATATCGTTGATGAGACCATTAATTCTTTAGCCTGTGTTGACGCCTAGCTCAGCTGCTAACAGAACTATAACTAATCTAATTAGATTTATTATCGACCCAAATGGCTTCTATTGCTGCCTCAACTGTAGTAATAATCTGTATTTGTTGTTTATTCGGTAACAGTATCTTGCTTGGAAGCTTTCCAGCTCACTGTACCGTTATTCAAACTGTATAGTATCGGTTGTGACTTTTAGTCATTTTATCGGTTTGGAAACTTGCAGTAGTGATCCCAGTCACTTTAAGTTCTCCTTCTCCACAGATTAAGACAGCATCCTTAGATCTCTAAGATTCTAACGGATGTTCTTAACATCAATCCAGTGACTATCACTTAGATTGGCCTGATTGTGAATCCATATGCTCAAAGCGTATGAGACACCAGGTCACGTACATTTTTCAATGTATGAGTTCTCGCAGAGTTTTAACAACTTAATCTATCCCAGTAGATCTTTATTCCTAGAAAAAAGGTTGTTACTCCCAAGAATTCTACGGAGAATTTTCTCGAAAGCCAAGCTTTCGCCGATTGTTATTATGGGAATCTCATTTCCAAGAAATGATATATATTATCATTATTTATAGGACAGTCACTGTCAGTGCGCTCCCACTAACCTCCTTATATACACAAGAATCATTTTCATTTTGAACTAAATCATACACCATTATGATTACATCAAAACGTTAGTTCCAAGAACCTAATGTTTGCTTCAATCCAAACATGGATCGAATAACCTGCAAACCTTGTTTGCTGGTTTTAGTATGATAAAATCGTCAGGATGTTATAAACATCCTCCAAAAGGTTTCCGTTCATGGAAAGCGATTTTGATCTTTAACTGACTCATTTCAAAAATGAAACGTGCAGCTACAGCAAGCATTATCCAAATGGATTTGCCATGGCAACAGGTAAAAGGTTGAACCGTAATCAACACAATATTGATAACGATACCTTTCCGCTACAAGCCTAGCTTTGTACGTTGGTATGTTGCCTTTCATGTATGTCTTTCTTGAAGACTTATACAGTACCAATAGGCACAATGCCTTATGGTACATCAACTAGTATTTTAAACACAGTTGATATACATGGAATCCATTTCGGATTCTTATGGCACTTTGCCATAATAGGGAGTCGATACCTTGTATCACTACCTCATACGTAGTCAGTTGGTTTACCTTAAAAGATAGACATCTTTATGAGATGAGATCAGAAACCCATACCCCAGGTTGTTTTCTGATTCTCTCCGATCTACGCGGTTCTTGTGTATTCGAAGATTAATGGTACAGATTCATCCTTGATGAACTATTTATGTTCCATTAAAGACTTCGTGCCTTGAACAGTATTACTCCGATTTTCATCGAGTTATACCATCCTCCCATTTACCACTGCATTTCGGTAATCCTCTAAGGAAGACCGCATGGCGAGCAACAATTATAATTATTCTCTGGTGAGATGTATAAGTACTACACTTGTGGTTTTCCCTAGGATAACCTACATTTGTCACTTATCCGATTTGGGTTTTAGTTTGGTATCATCCAAACATATGCCTAGCATACCTAAATCTTCATGAGTGTGAAACCCTGTTTCTTTCCCGTTCATATCTAATATGAAATCTGTCAAACAGATTTTAATGGAACCTTATTCTAAATAAGTTTTGCACTGTTAATGCATATCCGTTGAAGGAAACGATAGCTCAGAGCGACTCATGATAAACCTTATCATGTCCAACAAAATTCGGTTTATCCGTTCAGACACACCGTCAAACTGACGTGTCTCGGGAGGAGTCCTCATTTGATAGAATATTATACTCTTTCAAGTATATGTGAAACTTATTGCTTAAGTATTTTCCATTACGGTCTTACCGTGACGGTTTAATACTTTAGCCGATCTGTTTGTCTATTTCGTGTCGAAAACTGTAAAAGTTTTCGATTTTGTGTTCTTCAAAAGAAACACATAACCATAACGTGATGCCACATCCGTTAAGGTCACGAAATATTTATATTCACATCTAGCCTAGCTAGACATGGGTCCACTTACTTCACCATGAATAGTTTTAATAGATCGATAGCACTTACACTATTACCAAGTAAATAGTGTTTTAGGTACTTTACCTAATAAATTAGATTCATAGACTTTATTTGAATAGTCAAATCAATCCTAGTACCCACTCTTCAAAAGTGTGGATATATGAGTCTCATTTAATTGTGTCCCAGACAACAATGTCACAAATAAGTCTCTACTGATCAAATCAGTTTGAGCTATGTATCTGTCATATTATATGTTTGAGATTTATTTATATTCAAAATATAAATACTGTTATTCACATCTAATGTGATTATCTCAATGTCTGCTTCATATAATAAAACACTTTAGTGTCTTAGAACATAAAGTTTCACCCGTAGTGGGTTAAACACTGATATAGAGATAATGTTCCTAGTCAAACTAGTTACATTATAATAGTTTCCTAATATAGGTACGCACCCGAAGGGTAGTTCATAAACTTAGGTATCTACGATCGAAACAGCGACTTTCGTCCCATTTCCGATTCGCAGTTTAATCTCAGCTTGAAGTTAGTATCCTGCTCACAGCAGATTCTGAACATCAATCCATATATTTTATATAACACACTAAGTATTTTAAAATCCAATTTTAATACTAGTAGTGAACATAATTTTGACAAATTTATTTAAAGTCAGAGCCTTTGCCCTTTCTTTAATTCCTTCGTGTCTGCCATATCCAAACGTCAGTCAGTTTGGGATATGTCCTTTATCTTTCCAAAAGATTATAATGATTTTGCCCTTTCCAATATTTCAGAAGCCTTTGGCCAAGCCTTGGGTTTCTAGAATATTGAAGTAAGGTGCGCCTTGCGCTACTTACCTAATTGCAAAGTTTGACTTTATCTCTTTGAGATTTGTAATTAATTCTCCAAGAATTATTAATTACAATTTTAATACTTCTTAAATCTAAACATAGATTTATGACAAGTATATCGGATTAAGCACTAAAGTCATCATCACATTAATCTTCCAAAGATTACGCTCTACTATTTGCTTAATTCTGGGCTAAGGCATAATAGGTTATTTTATCAAATAAAGTAACTTATTATTTATTTCTAGGACCATCCTGAAATTTAATTCCCAATTTGAAAATTAAATCATTTAAATATTTTAATCCAAGATTATATTTAAATGTCCAATCTTTCAATAGTCTAACTATTTAATCAACGATTTAGGTACTATTTATTATAATGATTACAATAATCCAATTATTTAATCAACTGTAATATTAATTCAATTATATTGATTACTATAATCCAATTATAAAATCAACTATTTATTGAATTTGTTTGAGTATAGTCCAACTATATTAATTAAAACAACGTTTAAATATTACTCCAACTAACATTTTAATTTTGTAACGACGAATGATATTTGTTTGAGCGTGTATGGCAAGTAATTGAATGAATATTGTAAATTCAATTCTTGCCTCCCACTATTTTTCGGCGAGCCTCTAACTCTTTGTCGAGTACTCGGGAAATCGTGTTTCCTAGTGGGCTAGGATCCCGTTAAATGTCACACAATCTTGACTTTGGCCAACAAATTGTATGATAATTAACTAGGTAGATCTCTAAGATCAATTGGATCCAATCCAATTCCGAGGTCCGGTAGGTGGACATCCAAGTCCGAAACATATATCCCATATATGCCTACATATCCAATACGTACCCTAACCTTTTTCCTCTGAATCAACTAAGCCTTGTCTTTGGCACAACAAACCTAGTGATCCCAGTCAAGCGCGACCCATTGACCATGGAAAGCTTCGTAATCAATGTCGAGTGACAAGAAGTGGTCTTGACTTTGGCCAACAAACCACAACTTGGACAAGACACCGATATAGAACAAAACTCTCGTGATTCAAACACATCTTCGACGGACAAAGGGCTTGACTTTGGCCAACAACCCAATGCCAGTCTCGGATCTTGAGTAAGAATCACTCAATGGAAGGAAAAATACTTGATATAAAATCAGGGTTTTTCGGGTGCAAATTGGCTACCAATTTATTATCTTTGTTAAGGTCTCATCATCATACACCCTTAAACATGCATTCTAAATACATAATAAAGCGCATATGAAAATAAATAATAATGATATGCGGATGGATACTTAGCACATTGATCATAGATCAAATCTCTCCCTTTCACTCTCATGCTAGCACTTGTATTACTTCTACCTGTTACACTACACTTCTAAAGAAACCTCATTTACATTGAGGGGAATAGGTGAGAAGAGAATACAAATAGAATAGAGGTGATAAGTCTGGATACGCAGGTCCAATTTAATAAATCGAATTTAACAATAATTTCCAAAATTGCCCCCACCCGACTAATATCCATCCGATATACACTATTCATTCATCACAACCAAGTATTCACACAAGCATGTTATCAATCAATCTAATCAAATTAATTAATCTGATAATTATTGATCATCCAATGTTCAAACAACGATTTGATTTTACGCGAGTCAAACTCGTTTTGCGAATAAGTATTCAAAGCACGAATTCTCGAATTAAATTAAACTACAACATTAAATCCAATTTAACATGTATTTAATACTAATTCACTATTTAATTCCAAATTAAATATTACACTTTAATAATAAACCTTTTACGACTTAAATTCCAAATTTAATCGCTACGGGTCTCAAAGCCCGATTAACGTCCAACATCAATTCAATTAAAGTCCAATGGGCTTTTAATTGATTTCTTAAGGCTTGGACTTTTGGTCAACTCGGGTCAAACCAAATAACCAAAATCCAATCCGGGATTTACCCCATAAGCCCATAAATCAATCTTGGCTCATTAGGCCCAATTAAACTTTAAAGGTTCATTAATTCGCATTTGGGCTTTATGGAAGCGTTTTTGGGCCCAATTGGATCCAATCCAATTTGCCTAAATCCAACTTTGTACAACAAAGCCCAATAAGCCAATTTACAACTTTAAAAGCCCAAATCCAATTTTAAGGCCCAAATAATTAAATTACCAAATTCCAAATTTCCAATTTAATTACTTAAAGTGTATAACATGATTAATTACCCAAATTAACATTTCTAAAACACAAATTTGTCCAATTAATCATGCTTTTATCATCATCACATGTCCAACATACTTTGATGAAAAATCAAACCCATTTACATGCTTAAAGTGTCTCGGCCAAGGAGGGACTTTTTATCCGATTCGAATTCAATCCAATTAATTTCACAATCGATATTAAGTCCTCTTCCCGAATGATTTCCAACACATCCAATGAATTAAAAAATCTATAATCCAAGACATTAAAGGGCTTTATGCATTCGGCCAAGTAAGGAATTTAGGGATTTTTGTTCAATTAAAAATTCAATCCAATTCAATCTCAAATTAACATTATCCATATGATTCCAACTCATCCAATGAATCAAAATCAAAAAATTCCAAGATCAAATATGAACCCTAAGATTCGGCCAACACATCAATTTAGGGGAAATTTGTTCCAAACACAATTTCATGAAATTGATCCAATCAAACTTCAATTAAACATCATTTAAACATATTCAATCAAACAATTTAACCAAAACATGCTCAAAATCAATTTACCCAAGTCTAAGCCCTAAAAGTTTCATGCTTGAACCTAGGCTCTGATACCATTGTTGGTTTAAATCTAGGTCCCAAGATCATAACAAGCATGAAAATAATGTGTGAACACATCAAAGGAGATAGCGGAATACTCACATCGATCAGTTGAGACGATTTGATGAAGAACAAAATGAAATTTCCCTTCAAGATCCACGCCCAAACAGTGCAGTTTTTCTGTCCAAGAATTTCAGTTTTGCTTCATGAATTTGAGCCTCGAACTTGCATCAAACGGTTCCCGGCTCATGGGTGGGTTTCCCTAACACCTTCGTATGTCTCTCGGTGTGCTAGCACTTGTGATTTTTGCCATAAAATTCACTCAAAATTGCTGCATGGCTCACTGTTTTTCAGGCCAAACCAGAAGCTTATTTTGGCCTTCAATGGCCGAAAATAAGAGAAGAAAGAGAGGGAGAGAAAGGTGAGTGTTCGTTGGTAAAAGGTATATCAAATACACTTTTTTATATTTTTACAAAAATAATTAAAAGGATTTACCAAATAAAATATTAAAAGTCAAATGGTAAATGCTTTCCAACAACTATCACTATTCCAACAACTCACATCACTCAAAGTGTCAAGTTGCTTTTCAATCAATCCATCACATCAATCAATCAAATATCACTCACTCAAAGTGACATGTGATTTGACGCTTGATGTGAAGAATGATTTGACGCTTGAGGTGACTCGCATGCCGCACTCGAATTTGAAATGCGAATGCGCTCGCAATCACTCTTGGGCTCGGGTTCGCTAATTCCCAATTAGTGAATTATCCATTGCGTCGTAATTAAATCTAATTTAATTAAATAATCATGCCAAGCATAACTACTATTAACGTCGCCAATGAATTAATTCTAAATTAATTCGTTCGCCCGAATTAAAATCTAATTTTAATTCCGCGTCGAAATCCAATTTCGTTTAATATATCAAATATATTAATTTACCGATTAATTCCAAATTAATCGTTATCTCTCTTTTATTGATATTTTATCCTTGATAAAATATGTCCGAAATTAATCCCAGATTAATTTTCTCTCTTTTCTAATTAATCCCATATTAATTAAAGTGCGAGTCATACATCATTGGTGAATCATTGGGAAGCGACCCATGAGATCCCCAGATATATTGGCAGTAAATGCGGTCGTCGGACTATCCGAACACGCAAGTACCAAGTACTTCGTTTTACCGATTTACAAGACAAGGTTGGCTTCTGGCAAAGCGCCATGCCTACCTAATTCTCCGAAAATATCCTTACAGGAATGAAGGATCTGTATCAGGCGTAGTATACGTGGTATTGCGTATTTCTGTCCAGTATCGGATGATCACGTGCTAGGCCTGTGGCTGGAATTGTGTCTGCCCCGTACGAAGCACTTGTCGGATGTCTGGTAACTAGTCTCTATAATCGGATATACATGACCTAGTCATAATATCCCGATGGCCGCGCAGCACTTAAGAGCACTAATACCGTATCCTGTGTGACATCATCTCCATTATGACTGGAGTGATACTTCCGTCTTGACATCACACCCAATACTCTACGATTCTCAATATACCCAGCATTGGCGTGCACACAGAACCGGTTAAAGCCCTGGACGACCTCAACCAAAGTATATTGATTTTCGTAAGTATTAGCGGTGCAAGTCTCAGGTTAAGACCAAATACACCTACCCTGATGTCGGACTCCCATAGACACATAGTCAAACTACCAATGGGATTCCGATGGGGTCTATCCAGAGCGAAGTTGTTTTCCGTACCATCGGTGAAACCACAACCTCCTACCGCACTTGCATAAGTATCCAATACTTAAATATATGAGAACTATGCCGTTGTGCCCTCACAACGCGCACAAGTGCGATACTAGTCTTTTACGTATTTATCGATGTCCAATCTCGATAATACTCTGACTAGGGATATTTAATGATTTATCCTTCGTTGATTGATACTGTCTCATATCATTCTCAATCAAGGAACAAATCATAAGGACCTCTCATCATTATATATCTAGGTGATCTAATCACAAATGATAAGAGTGCAATCTCCTTTGTCACATAGTTAATTTGTACAACAACACCATGATCTGTACAAATAGTGATGCTATGGGTCATAACTGTCCAACACCGTGATGGTTTAATATTTTAGCCGATCTGTTTGTCTATTTCGTGTCGAAACTCTAAAAGTTTCTGATTCGTGTTACAAAATAAACACATAGCCATAACGTGATGCCACATCCGTAAAGGTCACGAAATATTCATATCCACCTCTAGCCTAGCTAGATATGGGCCCACTTACGTCACTATGAACGAGGGCTAACAGATCGGTGGCACTTACGCTTTTACCAAGTAAAAGGTATTTTAGGCACTTTGCCCATCAAACTAGATTCGTAGACTTTATTTGAATATGATCAAATTTGTCATAGTATCCACTCTTCGAAAGTGTGGATATACGAGTCTTGTTTAATGTGTCCAAGACAACAATGCCATAAATAAGTCTCATCTGATCAAATCAGTTTGAGCTATTTGTTTGTCATGTTATATGTTTGAGATTTATTTATATTCAAAATATAAATACTGTTATTCACATCTAATGTGTTTATCTCAATATCATCTTTATAAAATAAAACACTTTTGTGTTCTAGGATTTAAAGGTATACTCGCAACGAGTTATACTCGATATAGAGATAATGTTTCTAGTCAAACTAGTTACATTTTAACAATTTCCTAATTTAAGTACAGACTCGAAGGGTAGTTCCTAAACTTAGGTATCTACGGTTAAAACAACGACTTTCGTCCTATTTCCGATTCGCAGATTAATCTCATCTGAAGTCAATATTCTGCTCATAGCAGATTCTGCACATCAGTACATATTTATGTACCACTTATTAGTATCTAAAATCCAATTTTAATACTAGTAGTGAACATGTTTATGACAAATATATTTGAAGTCAGAGCCTTGCCCTTCTTTAATTCCTTCATGTCTGCCTTGTCCATACGGCAGTCACGCTTTAGTGACCCTGTTTGCAACAGTTTTAGGTAGACATATTGGGATATGTCCTTTATCTTCCTACAAGATTATAATGATTTTGCCTTTGCCCCTTTCTACATCCAAGAAGCCTTTGGCCAAGCATTGGCCTTCTGGAATATCGAAGTAAGATACGTCTTGCGCTACTTGCTTTATTGCAAACTTTGGCTTTGGCTTCTTGAGCACAGCCATTAACTCTCCAAGAGTTAACAATTGTAATTAATGTTTCTAAGATTTAAGTATAAATCTATGAAGATCCTTCAATTTCAACATCATGGTTTAAAGATCTAATCCTTAGTGATGACGATGAAATTAAGGAGTCATTATGGCAAGCATAATGGATTAAGCACTAAAGTTATCATCACATGAATCTTCCAAAGATCATGCTCTACTATTTTCTTAACTCCGGGCTTAGGCCTAAGATGTTATTTTATCAAATAAAGTAACTTCTTAGTCTCCAGGATTATCCTGAAATTTTATTCCCAATTTGAAAAATAAAGTCGTTTAAATACATTTTCCTTAGGATTATGTTTTAAACACCAATCTTTTAATTTATCTTGATTCTAATAGTCCAACTATTTAATCAACGATTTCAGGTACTATTTAATATAATGATTATTATAGTCCAACTACATAATCAACTATACTTTTAGTTTATTAAATTCAATTATATTGATTACTATAATCCAATTATAAAATCAATTATTTATTGAATTAGTTTGAATACAATCCAACTGTTATTTAAAACAACAATTAAATATTAGTCCAATTAACATTAATTTATATGACGAATAATTTGAATTGAGCGCATATGGCAATATCTAAACGAAATTGCAATTCTAATATTTGCCTCCCACTATTTTTCGGCGAGCCTCTAACCTCTGTTGAGTACTCGGGAAACCTTGTTTCCTAGTGGGATAGGATCTCATTAAATAACACACAATCTTGACTTTGGCTAACAAATTGTATGATACTTAACTAGGTAGATCTCTAAGATCAATTGGATCTTATCCAATTCCTAAATCCAGTAGGTGGACATCCAAGTCTGAAACATATATCTTATATATGCCAATATATCCAATGTATTCCCTAATATTTTTCCTCTGAATCAATTAAGCATTGGCTTTGGCACAACAAACTTAATGATCCCAGTTAAGCGGAACCCATTGACCATGGAAAGCTTCGTAATCAATGTCGATGGACAATAAGTGATCTTGACTTTGGCCAACAAATCACAACTTGGATAAAACACCAATATGGAACAAGGCTCTCGTGATTTAAACACATCCTCGACGGACAAAGGCCTTGACTTTGGCCAACAAGCCAAGGCCAGTCTTGGATCTTGAGTAAGAATCACTCAATGGAAGGAAAACGCTTAATATTTTGTGAGGGTTTTTTTTCTCGTGTAAATTGGCAACCAATTGTTATCTTTATTAAGGTCTCATCATCATACACCCTTAAACTATATTCTAAATACATAATAAAGCGCGTATAAATAAAATAATAATGATATGCGGATGGATAATTAACACATTGATCCTAGATCAAATCTCTCCATTTCCTCTCTCCGCTAGCACAAGCACAAGTATTTACTTCTACCCGTTACATAACACTTCTAAAGAAACCTCATTTACATTGAGGGGAATAGGTGAGAAGAGAAATACATAGAGTAAGGAGGTAATAGGCTGGACACGCAGGTCCAATTAATAAATTCTAAATTTATTATAACAATTTTCAAAATTGCCCCACCCTTCTAATATCCATCCGATATACATTATTCATGCATCGCAACCATGTAATTAATGACCATCCAATGTTCAAACAACGATTTGATTTTAAGCGAGTCAAACTCGTTTTGCGAATAAGTACTCAAAGTACGAATTCTTGAATTAAATTAAACTACAACACTAAATCCAATTTAATATGTATTTAATATTAATTCGCTATTTAATTCCAAATTAAATACTACACTTTATTAACGAACCTTTACGACTTAAATTCCAAATTTAATCGTTACGGGTCTCAAAGCCCGATTAACATCCAATGTCACTTAATTAAAGTCCAATGGCCTTTCAATTAATTTCTTAAGGCGTGAGCTTCGGCAACCAAAGTCCAATCAAGGAATCACCCCATAAGCCTAGAAATCAATTTCGGCCCATTAGGCCCAATTAAACTTTAAAGGTCCATTAGTCGCATTTGGACTTTATGGAAACGGTTTTGGGCCCAATTGGATCCAACCAATTTTCCTAAACTAATCTTGGTACAACCAAGCCCAATAAGCCCAATAACAACTTTTAAAGCCCAATTCTAAAATTAGCCCAATTTTTTAAATCACAAAAATTCCAATTTCACAATTTGATTAACCTAAAGTGTATTACATAATTAATCAACCAAATCAATATTTCCAAAACACTAATTAGCCTAATTAATTATGCTTATCAACATTAAAATATGTCCAACACATTTCAACAAAAATCAACCCATTTCCATGCTTATCAACTCTCGGCAATGTGGGGTTTTTCATGTCCAATTCGGTTTCAATCCAATTGAATTACAAATCAACATTCCCCAACGTTTCAAATCATCCAATGAATCAAAATCAAAAAAAAAATACCAAGATAAATAGGGCATCATCAATTCGGCCAAGCCTAATTATTGGGCAAAAATTGTTCCAAATAATATTTCATGAAATTGATCCAATCAATCTTCAATTAAACTACATTTAAGCATTCTCAATCATCCAATTTCATCAAATCATGCTCAAATACATTTTACCTTATTTTAACCCTAAATCAAGTTTCATGCTTATACTCGCTCTGATACCATTGTTGGAGTTACTACGGTCCCGAGGATCGATTATCAAGCATAAAACAACATGCGAATACATCGAGGAAGTTGCGGAATACTTACATCAATCGGTTGAGGTGATGCGGTGAAGAATAAAAATCCATTTCTGCCCTCCTTGAAGCTCGGCAGTCCACTGTTTTGGTGTCCTCCAAATTCGGATTTGGTCCTCCTCCAAGCTCCAAGCTTTGGTTGATGGTGATTCCAAGCTCACAAGTGGGTTTCCCTATCACCTTTGTATGTCTCCATAGTGTGCTAGCACTCTTGATTTTTGCCACAAAAACCATCAATTGCTTCTCCATGACTCACGGCAGTGAGCTGTGAAAAGAAGAAGAAAATTCAGCCCCTTGGGCGTGAATGAGGGAGGAAGAAGAAATAAGAGAGAGAGTGTTATATATTGTCTTATTGGTAATTGATTTTCCAAAAATCATATACACAATTTTTGGCTTTGAAAAGTCAAACCAATTAAAGCCTTCAACCACTACATCAACTCATATCACTCAATCAAGTGACAAGTTTTCACATCACATCACTCAAAGTGACAAGTGATTTGACGCTTGAAGTGACTAGCGATATGACGCTTGAAGTAATTTACGTGCCACACTCAAATTCAAAATGCGAATGTGCTCGCAAACACTCCCAGGCTCGGGTTCGTTAATTCTGAATTAACGAATTTTCCATTACGTCGTAATTAAATCTAATTTAATTAAATAATCATGCCTAGCATAATTACTATTCACGTCGCTAACGAATTAATTCTAAATTAATTCGTACGCCCGAATTAAAATTCGATTTTAATTCCGCGTCGAAATCCAAATTCGTTTAATATATCGAATATATTATTTTATCGATTAATTCCAAATTAATCATTCTCTCTCTTTTAAATAATATTTTATCCCAGATAAAATATCTCCGTAATTAATCCCATATTAATTTTCTCTCTCATCTAATTAATCCAGATTAATAAAGTGTGAGTCATACGTCATGGTGAATCTTCGGGAAGCGACCCATGAGATCCCCGGATATATTTGCAGTAAATTCGATCGTCGGACTATCCGAACACGTACGTACCAAGTACTATATTTTTACCGATTTACAAGACAATGTTGGCTTTTAGCATAGCGCCATGCCTACCCAATTCTCCAGAAATATCCTTTCAGGAATAAGTGATCTATATCAGGCGTAGCATACGAAGTATTGCGTATCTTGATCCAATATCGGATGTCACGTGCTAGGCCTGGGGCTGGAATTGTGTCTGCCCCATACGAAGCACATGTCGGATTTCTGATAACTAGTCTCTATAATCGGATATACATGACCTAGTCATAATATCCCGATGACTGCAGTACTTAAGAGTACTAGTACCGTATCCTACGTGACATCATCTCCACTATGATTGGAGTGATACTTCCATTTTGACATCACACCCAATATACTACGATTTTCAATATACCCAGAAGAGGCGTACACATAACCTGTTAAAGCCCTGGACGACCAAAACCAAAGTATATTGATTGTTGTAAGTATTAGCGGTGCAAATCTCAGGTTAAGACCAAATACACCTACCCTGATTTCAGACTTCCATAGACACATAGTCATACTACCAATGGAATTCCGAGGGGTCTATCCAGAGCGAAGCTATTTGTCGTACCATCGGTAAACACAACCTCTTATTACACTTGCATGAGTATCATATACCCAACTATATGAGAACTACGATGTTATGCCCTCATAACGCGCACAAGTGTAATACTAGTCTTTTACGCATTTATCGATGTCCAATCTCGATAATACTCTGACTAGGGATATTTAATGATTATACCTTCGTGGATTGATACTGTCTCATATCATCTCAATCCAGGAACTAATCATAAGGACCTCCTTGTTAGTGTTCCTAGAACATACCAAGGATCTAATAAGCATGAAAAGGTATTCATAAATTCAAAATAAGTTGCGGAATATACTTACAATGAATGGATTTGAGCTTTAAAATTTGAGAAGATATATCCAAGATCCAAGCTTTGAGTGATAATTCCAACTCTTGGAGTGGTTTCCCTATCACCTTAGTTGATTTCTCCAAGTGGTAGCTTTGTTGATTTTGCCACAAAATCAAAGTGAAGAGACGATGAAGCTCACGCCCATTCCATGTCTAGGGTTTATGTTTTGTGTGATGGATACACAAATGAGAGAGAGAGAAGGGTTTTGGTAAAAGCAAATTTACCATTTTCACCTAAATAAGGTGGTTGGGTAAATGGTTTTACCAAAACCATTCCAAGGTGGTTGGAAAGTGGATGGTATGGCATAAATGCCAACCACTCTCCCAACTACCATATTTAAAGTGGGCCCCATATTTGAATTCAAAATTCGAATGTCTCTACGAATATTTACGCGACTCGGATCCGTTTAATCCGATTAAACAAACTTTCATTGCAAAATAATTAAATCTAATTTAATTAAATAACGATGCCTCGTAAATATATTATGAACATCGTTTACGAATTAATTCTAAATTAATTCGTTAGTTCGTATTAAAGTCCGACTTTAATTTCGTAATGAAATCCAATTCATATTAATATATCCGATATATTAATTTTAGCCCATACGAATAAATTAAATAGAAAAATCAAATTTAACTATTAAATTTATTCTACCGATTAATTCCAAATTAATCGCGTTCTCTATCTTTCGAACACATTTAATCCCAGATTAAATAAAGCCTCAATTAATCCCAGATTAATTTTCTCTCTCTAAATAAATCCCAGATTAATTCTAATTTAAATCAACTGTCATCGGTGAATCTTTGGGAAGTGACCCAAGACATCCATGGATATGTTGGCAGTAAATACGGTCATCAGATTATCTAAATATGTGCGTACCTCGTACCAGGTGCTTACCGATTTACGAGACAAGGTTGGCTTCTAGCAAAGAGCCATGCCTACCCAATTCTCCATAAATATTCTTACTGGAATATAAGATCTATATCAGGCGTAGTATACCGTAGTATCGTGTATAGCAATCCAGTATCAGATGTCACATGCAAGGCCTGGGCCTGGAATAGTGTCTGCCCTGTACGAAGCATATATCGGATATCATGTAACTAGTCTCTTTGAATCGGATAATCATTACCTGGTCACATTATCCTGATGGTTGCAACACTATAGAGAACTAGTTCTGAATCCCTGCGTGATCATCATCTCCATATGTCTGAAGTGATACTTTCGTCTTGACATCACATCCAATACACTACGATTCTCAATAAACTCAGAAGAGGCGTACACAGAACCTGTTAAAGCCCTGGATGACCAAAACCAAAGTTTATCGATTGTCGCAAGTACTAGCGATGCAAGTCTCAGGTTAAGACCAAATACACCTACCCTGAAGCGGACTCTCATAGACACATATACATACTACCAATGGGATTCCACGGGGTCTATCCAGAGCGAAGCTGTTTTCCGTACCATCGGTAAAACACGACCTCCTATCTCACTTACATAAGTATCCAATACTTAAATATATGAGGACTATGCTGTCACAACACGCACAAGTGTAATACTAGTCTATTTCGCATTATCAATGTCCAATCTCGATAATACTACGACTAGGGATATTTAATGATTAAACTTTTATGGATTGATACTGTCTCATATCATCTCAATCTGGTACTAATCATATGGACTTCTACCATTTATATTAAAGTAAATAAATTTACAAAACGGTTAAAAGGCAATTTCATTAATACATAGTTAATTTTGTACAAAAACACAATGCCTTTTACAAACAGTGACGCTATGGGTCATAACTGTCCAACAATCACCCACTTGGCCCTATAGCCAGTCACTCATGCATCTAATACCTGAACTATGTACGTGTCTCTCAAACTTATGCTGAGGAATAGCTTTCGCCAGCGGATCTGCCTTGTTGTCATCCGATGCGACCTTCTCGACCCTCACATCGCCATGATGTATGATCTCACGTATCAGATGAAAACGTCGAAGAACGTGTTGGATCGTTGATGAGACCGTGGTTCCTTAGCCTGCGCTATAGCCCCGTTATTGTCACAAATAATGGAACGGGCTCAGCTGCTAACGGAACTACTCCTAATCCAATTAAGAATTTTCGGATCCAAACTGCCTCATTTCGCTGCTTCTGCTGCAGCAATGTACTCCGCTTCTGTTGTTGAATCGACAACAGTATCTTGCTTGGAAAATTCCATCTCACTACTCCGTTATTCAAACAAAAAACGTACCCTAATTGCGACTTATAGTCGTCTTTTTCGGTTTGGAAACTTGCATCGGTATACCCAGTTACCTCAAGTTCTCCATCTCCATAGATTATGAAAGCATCCTTAGTTCGTCTAAGATACTTTAGGATATTCTTAACCGCCATCCAGTGACCTTCACCTGGATCGGCCTGATAGCGACTACACATGCTCAAAGCATAGGAGACATCAGGTCGTGTACATATCATGGCATACATGATCGATCCGACTGCCGAGGCGAACGGTATCCGACTTATGTTGTCTCTCTCATCTTGAGTTTTAGGACACATGTCCTTAGATAGATAGACGCCATATGACATTGGCAATAGTCCCCTCTTGGACTTATCCATGTTGAATCTCTTCAACACCTTGTCAATGTACGTACTCTCGGAGAGTCCAAGCAGCTTTCTAGATCTATCCCGATAGATCTTTATTCCAGAATAAAGGCTTCTTCTCCCAGATCTTTCATGGAGAATTTCAATGAAAGCCAAGCTTTATCCGATGTTAGCATGGGAACGTCATTGCCTATAAGCAATACATCATCAACATAAAGGAAAATAAAAGTCAATGCTCTCCCACTAACCTTCTTGTATACACAAGGATCATCTTTGTTTTGAATGAAATCATATTCTTTTATGATCTCATCAAAACGTTGGTTCCATGACCGCGATGCTTGCTTTAGCCCATAAATGGACCGATTTAACTTGCAAACCTTGTTTGCATGTCTAAGCACGATAAAACCGTCAGGCTGTTGCATATAAACATCCTCCAATAGGTTTCTGTTAAGGAAAGCAGTTTTAACATCCATCTGTCATATCTCGTAATCGAAATATGCAGCAATAACAAGCATTATCCGAATAGATTTAATCATGACAACGGGTGAGAAAGTTTTGTCATAATCGACACCAGGTCGCTAACGATAACCCTTCGCTACAAGCCTAGCTTTGTACGTTTGCACGTTGCCTTCCATGTCGGTCTTCTTCTTGAAGATCCATTTGCATCCAATAGGCTTTATGCCTTCAGGTGCATCAATCAGTGTTTAAACTTGGTTGGTGTACATGGAATCCATTTCGGACTTCATGGCCTCTTGCCATAAAGCGGAATCGATATCTTGTATCGCTTTCTCATACGTAGCCGGTTCGTTATCCTCAATGAGATTAATATCTATATGAGGTGAGATCAGAAACCCATACCTCTCAGGTAGTTTCCTGACTCTCTCCGACCTACGCGGTCTTTGTGTAATAGAAGATTGTGGTACAGTCTCATCCCGGTGGACTGTTCTTGTTCCGTTGAGGATTCTATGCCAGGAATAGTATCACTCCGATTTTCATCGAGTTCTACTTTCCTCCCACTAATTACTGCATTTAGGAATTCCTTCTCAAGGAAAACCGCATGTAGAGATCGGAATAACTACCCACATGGTCCGTCATTTTGAGGACGAACGGAATGAAGAACTTATCAGAAGTCACCTCGACCTGATCAAAGAACATAGGGAGAAGTCGACTATGAAGGCAGCAATCTATCAACAAAGAATGGCCCGCTTCTACAACAAAAAAGTTCGGACCCGTGCCTTTCTTCCCGGTGACTTGGTACTGAGAAAGGTCACCCTAAACACCCGAAGGCCGGAGAAAGGCTCGTTAGGCGCCAAGTGGGAAGGGCCCTACAAAATAGTAGAACTGGTAAAGCCAGAGGTCTACATTTTAGAACAGCTAGACGGCACACGATTAAAAAAACCTTGGAATGCCGAGATGTTGAGGAAGTACTTTCAGTAGGCCATACCTTCTTTACACCAACCTGACAAGGGTTAGGAGCTCAATGTAAAGCCTCTCTCAAAATGTCCCGCAGAGAGTTGTAAGAAGGGCAGTAGGTCCCCGAATATGAATAAAGCTTTCTCTTTCCAATAAAGAAAATTTTCACCCGACTCTTTTAAATAGATTCGAAAGCCGTATTCAAAAATGTCGAGGATATACTCGATGCGGAGGGGTGACCTGAAGTCAAGGCACCAAAACCCGCCAATCACAGATGCTATCATCAACACCCCGGGCAGAAGTTCTCCGACCTGACTCATTTAATTTTTGAGGATCAGGACTACGTCAAAGAATGAATACATGAGGAAGCACGCGGACTCTTCATGGTGGTGTCAAACTCCCAAAGCTGGAACATAACTACCCTGTGACTTGCGCCTAAGAGGGATAACTCGAGATAAAAACCGCAGGGAGTGAGTGCCAACGCGAGACGGCCAGCCAGGCAAGACCAGTAAATACGACTGCGGGAATGTGTTCCCGTATATTTAGCCTGCTCAACAGATCCGCGAGGAGCATAGCACGGGGAGGGATCATACCCCCGTGGCGTTTGCTTGCTCCAGTGTTACCGAGCATAAGGAGGAATATGCCCTTAATGCCTTGGACACTTTTTGATCCCTAATTCTTCGATCATTCGGATCCGTGAGAAGCATAGAATGGGGAGGGATGATACCCCCGTGGCATTTGCTTGCTCCAGTGTTACCGAGCATAAGGAGGAATATGCCTTTAATATCTCGGACACTCTTTGATCCCTACTCCTTCGATCATTCAGATCCGTGAGAAGCATAGCACGGGGATGGATGACACCCCCGTGGCGTCTGCTTACTCCAGTGTTACCGAGCATAAGGAGGAATATGCTCTTAATGTCTCAGACACTCTTTGATCCATACTCCTTCGATCATTCAGATCCGTGAGAAGCATAGCACGGGGAGGGATGACACCCCCGTGGCGTCTGCTTACTCCAGTGTTACAGAGCATAAGGAGGAATATGCCATTAATGTCTCGGACACTTTTTGATACCTACTCATTTGATCATTCGGATCCGAGAGAAGCATAGCACGAGGAGGGATCATACCCCTGTGGCGTTTCCTTGCTCCAGTGTTACCGAGCATAAGGAGGAATATGCCCTTAATATCTCGAACACTCTTTGATCCTTACTTCTTTGATCATTCGGATCCTAGAGAAGTATAGCACGGAGAGGGATTGTGCCATCGGACAGGATGTTGTTTTAAGGAATTCGCGCTGTTGTTTACACTTTAATGTTTTTCTTTGGGATAAGTGTTAAGTCACCCCGCCTTTAAAATTTTATTTTCCAAAGTACTGTTTTTGTTTTTTGCTGGTCTGGTAAGGGGACGCCCGTGCCAGATTCGATAGGGCTTCAAAATGTTGATTCACTTCCCTTCTGTGCAAGTCCCAAGGATTACTCGGCTCGGGGCTGGATCACGTTCTGCCGAGGCCACTTAGTTATATAGCTTGAGGCTGGATTTCATTCCACCGAGGCCACTTAGTTACTCGGCTCGGGGCTGGATTTCGTTCCACCGAGGCCACTTGGTTATACGGCTCGGGGCTGGATTTCGTTTCGCCAGAGCCACTTAGTTATTTGGCTCGGGGCTGGATTTCGTTCCGCCGAGGCACTTGGTTATTCGGCTCGGGGCGGGTTACATCCCACCGAGTCTGTCTCTTTGGACTAGGGACGTAACATTCCCCCAGAGCCAAGAGTTTCTCTCAGCTCGGGGTCGGGCTACATCCCACCGAGTCTGTCTCTTTGGACTAGGGACGTAACATTCCCCCAGAGCCAAGAGTTTCTCTCAGCTCGGGGTCGGGCTACGTCCCACCGAGTCTGTCTCTTTGGACTGGGGACGTAACATTCCCTCAGAGTCAAGTGTTTCTCTCAGCTCGGGGTCGGGCTACATCCCACCGAGTTTGTCTCTTTGGTCTAGGGACGTAACATTCCCCTAAAGCCAAGAGTTTCTCTCAGCTCGGGGTCGGGATACGTCCCACCGAGTTTGTCTCTTTGGACTGGGGACGTAACATTCCCCCAGAGCCAAGTGTTTCTCTCAGCTCGGGGTCGGGTTACAACCCACCGAGTCCATCTCTTTGGACTGGGGACGTAACATTCTCCCAGCTCGGAGTCAGGTTGTCCCCTCATGGCCGGAGCTCGAATGATCATTTGCAGAATATAAATCAGAGCAAATTATGAAAGATTAAAAAAGAGAGGAATAGAGACACATAAAATATTTACATAAATATAATCGTTGAAAAAGTTGTTACAGCCCGATAAGAATTACACAGGGCCCCAATCGGGTTACCCCCTACAGATCGGCCCGCGCAGGGGCAATTTCTTCTTGCTCAACAAGATCGAGCCTCTTAAGGAGCATGAACCTCAGGTCGATCCTCGTCAGGAGCGGGGAGTCCGGGGCAATCAAGATCGGGTCGGGATCCATTACTTTCTCATGAGAAGGGGGTAGCCATTTCTGAAACTCTTCCTATGATATTTCCCATGTGTAGAAGCGAATGGCTGCATGGATGGGCCCCATATCCAGGTCAGACAGTACCAACGGGATAATCTCAGCACAATCCCCGACCCCCTCAAGACGTATTGCATCTCTCTCGGCCTCCAACGCAGCTTCCTTTCTCTTAAGCTCGTCACGGACCCGTGCCAATTCTTCATCTTTGGCCCGCAGTTTATATTCCACACTGCATACCTCCACCCGTAGGACCCTGATATCGGCCTGGGCAGTCTCCAAATCCCCCTTGGCAGCCTCAGTATTTTTCCTCTCCAGAGAGGCGCAGCCCTAAGAGCCCTATTTGTTTTAAAGGCATCAACCACGGCCAGCTCGTGATTTTTAATTTTCTCTTCCATATTAGCCAGCTTGGCTTCCGCTTCAGTGTGACGATTATGGAGCCTTTGGGCTTGGCCGCCCTCAGACAAAAGGCTCAAGAGGAGATCCTTGTTCTTGGCCACCAGATAAGTCGCCTGCCGAGAAGAAAGTAGAAATTCAGAAATCAGATTAAGTAAAAATACAGAACGAGAATATAAAAAAAAAAGATGATTACCTTCGCCATCTAGAAGCACAGCCTGGTAACCACGTCCTCAGGAGAAAGATCTTCGTATCTCGAAATATTCTCTGAGGAGACTGCCTCGGCCAGTTCATTGAAGGCCGGCACCAGGTGAGAAGTAGCCTCCCTGATATCCTGACCGAGATCTTCTACGCCGAGAATCACGGCGCCTTTCCGTTTTTTCGAAGGGCCCTCAGGCATCTTCCTCTCTTTCCGAGCTGGCTATTTTTTGCTCAGAGTCTGTTCCTCTTCTATCTCCCGGACCAGCTCAGTTTCCTCTGCCCCAATCAGAAGTCTCCTCTTTTTCGTAGATCTTGTGGGGCTGGTATAGGTCGGGCAGTAGTGATTGTTAGCGATGCCCGAGAGGTGGGAGACAAGCTTTGGGTAGCCGGCGGGGCTGCCTGTCCAGACACTCTTGTGGCCTCGACAGTTGCCTGCCATTTCCGAGAGGACCCGACCTCCTCATGGCTGGTTTTCTTTGTTGCACTGACCAACTGCTCGAGGTATTTCGGCCTCTTCGATATTCCTGCAAGAAGCAAAGGTAAAAAGGGTGTTCAGTCCGGGATCCAAGCAATTTCAAGTCATCATCAAACCGAACAAACAATGGGATAGGTTCGAAGGTTAGTAAGGCCTACCTATCCGCCCCGGGACCTTCGGAGGAACAATCCGAATGAGCCCCGACTCGAAAAAGGCCGCATCATTAACCAACTTCTTCCAATGATCGTCATATCGCCGAGCCCAGCGTACCCGCACCCGGACCCATGGGAGACCTTGGGAGCGTCCCTCCAACAAGCTGGGAAATGGGCAAAGAAGTTAGAATCCTATCATAAAAACAAGAGCAGGAAAACTAAGGGTTAGATTCCTAACCTCCCGCCCTGAAGATATTCGGGACGGAAATCTCCTATTCATAGGATCTCAAGACCCGCCCCCAATCTCCTGTTGCCCAGAACCATAAATCTTTGAAGTTTTTTTTGGAGTCGGGAAGTTTGCCGACAACGTTTGAAGAGTCAGTATAAGCAGAAAGGTAGTACCAACCATGGTGCGTCTTTGGGTTGGCCTTCAATCGATACAACATTTTCACCTCTTCAAGAGAAGGTTCGCCGAATCCCGCCCGATGCCAAATCACATGCAGCCCGGCCAGGATTCTCCAACTGTTCAAACTTAATTGACAAGGGGTAATCTCCATCTCGGCCAACATCCAAGCGAAATAACGCTGAAATGGCAGCCGAAGTTCGCACTCAAAGAAAGCTGGGAGCAAAGCCACCGAACCCTCATCGGGGCAACTAGCACGATCCAGTGGTCCAGGGACCTCCAGGGCGATATCTATCGGAATATCATATCACTGCCGGAGCAGCTCCAGGTCGTCTTCAGTTATCTTGGAAGGTCGATCCATATCTAAAGCCGAATAGTTAAATTCACCGGGCTCTGGGTCCTTTCGCGGAATCCTGAGATGGTAAGTATTTTCTTCGACTTCAGAAGGGGTAGGGGTAGTATCGAGGTCCTCTATGCTTGGTGCCCCCGAGCCCAAGGAGAGCTCTACGGCAGGGGCGGTGAAAGGATTTTGTTTTGGCAGGAGAAAGGAATCAGACCGAGCATTTTGGTCCAACCGATGACATTATAGCAGCACACCAATAAACTTCTCTTCACAAAGGGTCAGCCATCACTCCATCAGGAGGACTATTCTTTTTATATAGTTCCCGACACCAACTTGTATACTCGTTGGAACCAAGAACTAGGGGACAGATATTGGCGGTATTTTCAAGTCCTATGATATTTAAATAGTACGACATAGGTAAAAAGGTAATTCCCTATTGGTCAAGATCATTAATGCCGACCCGACCACTAAGAGCCAAACAGTAAGTGGCCGAGCACTTTATGATCGGTAACCGAGCACTTGAGTTCAGATGACCGGGCAATATATCATATCGACAGCAGCATTGTCAGTTCAACGGACCATTATGGCCGATCTCATGAAGACCGAGCATATGGCGAGGCGTGCTCCAAAAGATAAGGAATCTATTTCTACGGATAAAAGTATAAGTTATCCTACTTTCATGGGGAAAAACTGATAAATCAGTGTCCTAATAGGGTAAAAGAAGTAAATGTAGTTTTCAACTAGGAATCCTTATAGGAAGAGGAATCTGATTTCTTCACTATTATAAATAGAAGGGAAAGCGTGCTTGTAAGGCAGGTTTTGGAGAGTTGATCAGAATCATTATCATCAGACTTGTAAACACACAAGAGATATCAGAGAAGCATATCTCAGTAATAAAAATATCATTCGATTTGTGTCCGTGGACGTAGGTTGGATCTGATCCACCGAACCACGTTAAATCTCCTTGCTGATTGGTGTATTTATCTGTTTTTTGCTAAATTTGTTTTTGGTTCCCCCATAACCAAACAAATTCACTATTAAGGGAGGATTGCCTCGGGAGTAATATTCTCATATTACCATGAGACCAAAATCAGCCGTCAACACATTTCAATACAATAACTACCCCAATCAAAATAAATCACAAAATTATCATTATTTACACTCCCACCACCAAGCTTATTAGAAAACGGTTATGGTTTTTGATATTATGGGGTATTCGAATCGATTTCATAAACAATTTCAAAACCAACAAAACGTCAGCGTTTCCACCTCCCTCGTGACGTTGACTTCATTTTCAAAAGTGCACACAGCAGCCATTCTCGCTCGCTCCATTTAAAATTTGTTTGTTCCTCCCAAGCAGCAGCCACTCTTTCTAGCTCTCATTATCTTCTGTTCAGATCCGCAGAAGCATGTCCCGGTGGTTTGCCGAGCCGAGTCAAACTGAAATTAGCGTTCAAAACGGACTTAATAAATTTTTTAAAAAAAAAAAAATTGAAAAAAAACCCAGTTTTCAAGGGTTTCTCACCTTTCGGTTTTAATGTATTAACCGGACCGGACACAAAAACTAATTCCCGATTAGATCGTTCCAATTCAATTCACAACATTAATTACCGAAGTGGCTGAAACCTAACACAATCCTCCTATATTAAGCTTGATATGGATTATGATAAGCTAGGAGTTATAACATAAAAAAATATCCAGCAGAAGATAAATTTTTCCTCAATTATGACATGAGATCCTCAGGAGGAATAAGACAAGACAAGCATTGTGGTGGGGAAAACTAAGTTAAGCAACTAAACCACAAATTTGAGTAAGCAGTGATCATATGACATTTTAATTATTGATAACCATGCAACTTAGGACAAAACAGTAAACTAAAAAAGAAAAACTAATGTAAACAACTAATTCAAGCCTTGTTTTATTTATGGGTGGAGATATTTTAATTTAAAATTTTACATAAGTCTAGACTTCTAGATTTAGTTATTAATTTAAATAATCCAATGTTATATGTTTAAAGTTAAAATATCTTTTAATTATGTCTTAATTTTGATGATATTTAGATTTTTGACTTTGTATAATATCGAGCTAAAATCAATGGTTAAATTTTGATATCTAATTTTGAATGAAAAGTTTATATTGAAATTTTGAAATATCCCCACCCTTGTTTTATTATTTATTTTAGTTTTGAGTAAGCAGTGATCACATTACATTTTATTCATCCTCTAATTAAATATGAAAAAGGAAATAGATTCATTTTTTTCCTCTTATTTATTATATGAAAAATGATAAACACATCTAAATTTTTTTTTTTTAAATGTTGGAAATCCCGCCGTCAAACCACCCGACTTGCACTTAAGCGGAATAAGTTAAATCCACGACTGTCCCAAACTTTTATAAAGAAATACACCATATGAATTCGAACTCATGAGCTAGTAACCAAGTCTTGAGCCATTTGCCACCAAACTAACAACCTTTGAGGGCATCTAAACCCATCTTAACCCCACAATTTATTAAAAATAGTAAAAAGAAAAAAATGATAAAAAGGAAAAGGGAAAAATAATTTGATAAAGTAATTGTAATAAAACCAGACAGATTCATTTTTGGTTTTTCCAACGATAATTATTAAGTTACAAGAGACTAGGCTACTACCGCGGCAGCGACAAGGAACATGACTAAGAGTAGGGGTTGGCAAAAAAAAACTGATCGAATCGAACCAAAACAAACCATAAATCAGACCGAATTTATGGTTTTTTTTTTAACGGTTCGGTTTGTGGTTCGGATTGACCCACCCCAAACGGTTTATGGTTCGATTCAGGTGCTAAACCGAACAGCACATGTTAAACCGAACCGAACCGTTATAATAAAAAATTATATATTTTTATAAAAAGATTTGTATTTTTGTTTTAATTTTACTTTATGTTTTTATGTTTTTTTTTATTAGTATGTTAATACTTTTATTCTTTATTTTTTTGTTAATATTTTTATTCTTAAATTTATTTGTTAATAATTTTATTCTTAAATTTTTTGTTTAATGGTTTATTCTTGAAATTAGGCCGTTGGATTTGTCTCTTAATTAAAATGATGGTAGCATCATTATTCGAGGTAATTTTTAAAAAATACAAGAATTATTTATGCCTAATTTTTCAATCCCCTATTGAGTGCATGTGTTATCTGAAATCACAGCTTACACCCATAACATTTCATACTGTTTCTTCGCTGGAATATGGAATTTTTTTTTTTTTTTTTTTTTTTTTTTTTTTTTTTTTTTTTTTTCACTTAAATGGATTTTTTTTTTTTTAAGTAGAATAACCCGTAGACCGAACATAACCAATCCGTAAACCGCTGGTTTAAAAATTTTCAATCCGAACCATACCGTTATTTAATGTTTGATTTGAGAGGTAAAAAAAGGGACCGTAAAATATGTACCGAACCAAACCCACCCCTAACTAAGAGTACAACATTTTACAAACTTG